>JAQZBX010044762.1:0-21259 GCA_029593785.1 Cabassous unicinctus
AAAAAAAAAAAAAGATATACAAATAGCCCAAAAAAGGCACATGAAAAGATGTTCAACATCATTGGTCATTAGGGAAATGCAAATGAAAACCACAATGAGGGAACAGATGTGGCTCAAGTGACTGAGCGCCTGCTTCCTACCTGGGAGGTCCGGGTTTGGCCTCCCAAAAACAAAAAAGCAAACAAGTAAACAAACAAACAAACAGGAAAACAACTCTGGAGTGCCTATGTGGCTCAGTGGTTGAGCACCGGCTTCCTACATACGAGGTTCCAGGTTCAATTCCCAGTCCTGGTACCTCAAACAAACAAACAAACATCAACAACAACAACAAAACAATGAGATACCACTTCACATTCACTAGGATGGCTATTATCAAAAAAAGGCAAAATAACAAGTGTTGGCAAGGATGTGGAGAAACTGAACTCTCCTGCAATGCTGTTGGGAATGTAAAAATGGTGCAGACACTGTGTATGGCTGTTTGAGATTATTTTATGAATCCCAAAAAAGAAAGACTATGTTTGTAAACTAATCTATTCCTCTGGGTGTGATACCCTTTGATTGCATTAAATTCAGCTGAGGGGCCTTTGATTATATTACTTGGTAGGATCAATTTAGGCCTTTTGTGTGGGTTACAATCAGTAAGGCACAACTCAGGTTGGGGCTCCGCGTCCTAGCTGATCTGATATAAATGGAAACACAGAGAAAAACTGACTGAGACAGACACAAGAGAGAGCTCTGTCATTTTTGATCCTGCCATGTGACAGAAAGAAGGTTCAAACAGCTAAGGTCTCGAGGAGAGATGAGCCATTTGCCTGATAGCTTACAGCCAAAACTAGGAAGACAGCTGAACAGCTGAGACTGATATAGAAAGCCCTATGCCAGCTTCCAGCTGAAATTGGGAAGAAATTGGAGCAATTGAGCCACAGAGAGGAAGCCCAGAGGGGAAGAAGAGACCAGGCAGAGATGCCTGCCATCTTGCTTCAACACATGGCCGCTGACTTTAGTGAGAAAGCACCTCTTATGGTGCCTTGAGTTAGGCTTTTCACAACCTTGGAACTGCAAGCTTTTACCCCAAATAAATCCCCATTATAAAAGCCAGCAGATTTTTGGTACTTTGCATCAGCACCCTTTTGGCAGACTGTGGAATACAGTTTGTTAGTTCCTCATAAAGTTAATCAAGGAATTACCATATGAATCCCACTTCTAGGAATATACCCAAAAGAACTGAAAACAGGGACTGGAACAGGTATGTATACACCAAAGTTCACAGCAGCATTATTCACAATAGTCAAAAGATGGAAGCAACCCAGGTATCCATCAACAGATGAATAAACAAAATGTGGTGTATATATATGTACAAAAGAATATTATTCAGTCATAAAAAGGCATGAAGTTCTGATGCATGACACTATCAACATGGATGAACCTTGAAAACATCATGATGAGTGAAATAAGCCAGACACAAAAGGACAAATATTGCATGATCTCACTTACATGAAATAATTAGAATATGCAAATTTAGTCAGAAATTAGCATACAGATTACCAAGGGCAGGAGTGGGGAATGAGGAGTTAATGCTAACGGTTCAGAATTTCAGTGTGGGGCAATGGAAAGGTTTTGTTAGTGGAGGTGGTGATGGTAGCACATATTGTGAATGTAATGAGTATCAATGAATTGTATACCTGCAAGCGCTTAAAATGGGAAATTGTGTTACGACAATAAAAATTTTTTTTTTTTTAAATGCTAAGAATCCCTATACTGGTCCACACTTGAGCATCTGGCTCATTTTCCTGCTTGCAAGCATCCATCCTAATAAACATTCTCACTGCCCTTGAGAATACAAAAAACTGATGGAGAATGACTAAGAATCATTATTTAATAGCAATAGCTAATATTAATCAAGCACTAACTATGCGCCAGGAACTCAGTTCTAAGAGCTTTACAGATACTATCTCAGATAGATACTATTACCTTCAAAACAACCCTGTGAGGTAGATACTATTACAATTCTCATTTTACAGGTGTAGCACAGAGAGACTGTCCAAGCTCCCCCAGCTTGTAAATGGAAGTCAAGATTCAAACCCTCTTAATCTGGGTTCAAAATGCTTAACCACAGCACTATACTTCACCTATTCAGTTTTGGATATACCCAAAACAAACTCATGCTGCCAAATCTCCAACCACATTTGGCTGGTACCAAAAACTTTCAGCCATGGATTCCCTGGGGAAAAAATCCCCACTCCCATCCCAGAAATCATTAAAGATACTTGAAGTATGTCACCTAAACCATAAACTACTCCTTAACAAAACCTCATCAAAAATAAAACCTGAAACATTAACCTCCAGCGGGGGTATTTCTATATTATAAGGATCCTTAGTAATTGCTCACAGCACAATTGTATTCATGGCATGAAGTAGGCAGCAGAAAGGGTAATCAATTAATTATAATTAGGTCACCTGTCATTAACTAGGTCGGGAAATCCTAAGGCCCAAATTAATGAATAGATCGTTCTTAAGCAGGACATTTCAAGGTAAGGAAATCAAATGCATTTCACCAAAACAAAGCAGCAGCACAAACTCACAAGAAATCTGGCTTTTTTTCAGAGGGGTAGCAGCGATTCGTTTCACCTCGGGGATCGTCTGTGGACAACAGCAAGGCTGGGGAAGTGACACCCCAGGCCTTTCTTGACTCGGTCAGAACCTACCCTCCACTTCTCCCTGACCCGGGCTATCCGCACCTGCACGCAAATGGAAACAAGAGGGAGAAGGTTTAATGGCCGCGGTCACGCGAGTTTGGGTTTTCAGCTTTGGGTACAAGGTAATACTGACACCGCGGCTGCCTACCCGCATCCCGGGGCCTCCCACCGCGTTCTCCCTAGGATTGTCCTGCGGGCCCTTCCAGCCCCAGCGGCCCGCCCGAGTGGAGGCCCCGGCGTTTCGCAGAGGACCTTCATTCCGGTTTTCCACCTCCGACTTCCTTTTCGCGTCTTTTCGCTGCAGCCGGGCTCAGGTGGCTGGGGCAAGGACAGAGGTGCCCAGAGACTCAGGGTCTCACATTGCACGACAGGCCGCGCCCACAAACCGGCCTGGCAACCAGTTAGGACCGCACAAACTAAACGCCCTCCCGGCGTCAGGCCCCAAAGGCGATACCTGGGGGAGACGCAGAGCGGCCCGACGCTGCGGGCCTCACAGTCCGGCCCGGGCGTCCCCTCTCCACCCCGGGTCCGGCCCGCAGAGCCCAGACCCGTTCCACGTTCGTCTCCTCCAGAAATGCAGTAGCCGCACCCGAACAAGGCTCACCGAGCTCCGGCCTCCACCGGCTCCCAGGGCTGCGGTGCCGGGATTCCGGAGGGTGCTGGTCTCGGCCCCGAGAGCGCAGGCGCGCGGGGAGCCAGGTCCTGGGGCAGGTCGGCGGCTCCTCAGGGCTTGGAGGGGCAGGTTGGGGGGGACCCGGGCCAGGGAGGCCGGCGAGGCCCAGGAGGCCGAGAAGGAAAGCGTAGGCCCAGAAGGGCCGGGGCGTCTGGCTTCTCAAGCCTGTGAGGGTGACCGTGCGAGGGATCGGTGCTATCGAGGACAACCCGGGCCTAATGCGCTGTGGGAAATGTAGTGCAAAGCGGAAAAGCTGTAGTTTCCCGCTTTTCCCGGTGGGTTCCCGGCTCCGCGCCAGCCGCCAGCACCACCCCGCCCCCAAGCGCCAGAACTTGAAGCCCCCGAGGGTTACAGTTTCAGTCTAGGGTGAGCAGGCGCGCGAGGTCAAGGGCACCCGCTGAGGGGGAGGTGGGAGTGGGCGCCGGCATTCCGGGTAGGGTCGTGTAAGGGCAAGTACAAGTTAAAATAAGAGGTTTAATTCTCCCCTTCGTTTTTCGTTAAGCATTTACTATAGAAACCTTGTAAATTCTTTGCCCCTTTGACAAGTACGTGAATCCTTTTGTTAAATTGACAACTCCAGAATGTTTCCCCAGAACCTGAGTCACTTCTTTGAAATGTATTCATCAACGAAGTTAGTGCCCCAGTCTCCCAGTTTCCACCCCAAATTCCTAGGCTGTCTTGCTAGATAGAGCCAGTTCAAACCAGAACTGGCTGGCCTGACATGCACAGTAGCCTAAACCTTAAACTGAAAGTGAACTGTTGTAATATTAAAAATCACTCCCCTTATCTTGTTAAGCTGCCATTTTTCTTACATGTGTCCTTTGACTAAGTATGTAAACTATCTGTGCATGCGCAACGATTAGACTAACTTCATCATTTTGAGCCATTGCACTCATTACCACAGGCCTGCCTGCCTTTGTCTATGTGCTGTAAAACTCTCCGACTCTCCAGTTTGGGGAGATAGAGCTGAGGCCCACAAGCCTCCTGTTCTCCTTATAAAAATAAAAGTAATAGCACTTGTAATAAAAGTACTTTCTCTCTTTGAAACCCAGTATCATAGAGTGGATTTTATGTACATTGGGCAGCATGTCCAAATTTGCTTGGCAAATTTCTGTGCCTTGGAAAAATTTGTGTTAGGTGGGTGCTTTCCAGGTCTGAGAATTTTTCCAGGATTTTTTTTCTTGTATAGCCTTCTCTACTTCAAATTTTTTGTTCTCTCTTTCTGGAAGGACTTTTTGTGGGTTGTGGCTCTAAACATGTTTTCTCTCCTATTTTCTTTTTTTTTAATATATATTCTAGGAAATTTTGTTGACTTTATGTTCAAATCCTATGTATTTGTGTGTGTGTGTGTGTGTGTATTTTTAAAGGAGATACAGGGGACTGAACCCAAGTCTTTGTACATGGGAAGCAGGCACTCAACCACTTGAGCTACATCCACTCCCCCCTATTTATTTTTTAAGCCATCATCTTTTAATTTCCAAGAGCTCTTTATATTCTTTAATTTTTCTTTCTTCATAATTTTCTGCACTTATTTATGAATGCAGTATAACCTCTGATCTCTCAGAGGGTATAATGTTTTAAAGTTTTCTTGTGCTCTATTTTTGTCTTTTATGTCCAATTTTTTAATGTTTAGTGTTTTTAATTTTTTTTAATGTATGAATTGTTCTCTCCCTTGTATATATAATTTCCTCAAATGAGCAGTAATCCTTGCTGCCAGTCAGAGGATAAAATTGTGCTCTCCCTCGTATATATACTTTCCTCAAATGAGTAGTAAAACTTGCCACCAGTCATAGGATAAAACTCAGCCTGTGGGCTAAGAGGTAGCCTTTTCACCGAAACTCTCAGAATTCTGTTCTCTGCTCTTCAGTTTCTCCTTCCAGGACTGCTCCAGTCTCTAGCTGGTGTCTGGGGCTAGTGTAGGGAAAGAGTCCTGAAAGGCTGATAGTCCTGGGTATGGTTTTTCACTCCGTCTGCCTGTGCTTCAGTCCTGTCCTTCTTGGTACAGGTCTAAAACTTCTTGGGACCAATATATCCAGAGATCAAACCTCCCATTTAATGTATTTGATTACAAAACAGAGGAAAAGTAAAGGAGGGAATAACCAGTTTGTGCATAAATTTTCAAAATATCTCCTGTTTCCAGATCTACATCTCTACAGGGTGGTCGCCTTTGGTACCTGGGCTTTCAGGGTTTTTATGCAGTAAATTGGCTAATAGATATCTGACACTAGGCCCTTTGATACCAGAGTTCTTTGTCAATTCTTATTTATGGTAGTCTTCCCCCTCTTATTTTCTTTTGTTCTCACATGCTAATGGTTTTTGTATTCCTTTACTAAATGCATTCATTTTCTTCTCCTTTGGCAGAAGAGAAATGCGAATTAAATGTGCAGCACCTACTCATCCTGTTTATGGAGAAGCCACCCCTTACTCTTTCTAAATAACAAGATTTTGAATTTACTGGACTTTTAAATTTCTTATCACCCAGATGGCCTGTCGTGCAAAATCAGTTTTGTTCTTGTGGTTATTGCTTTTAATTTCTATTTCATTAATTTCCATTTTTTAGCCATTTCTTCAGACTACTTTCTCAGGGTTTGTTTTCTAGCTTTTTATTTAAAGTTTTTAATTGGCTTAATTTCTGTGGGCTTTATTCTGAGAGAATTCCTTGGTCTAAACTTCCAGCTCACTAATATGTTCCCTAGCCATTTCATTATTTTCACTATTTCTTTTTTAGCCCAACTGTTAATTTTTAAAATTAACTCTGAAAAAATTATATGCACACACAAGAGAATAAATGAATACATGTACAGGTGAATGAATGAAAATAATGAAACAAATTCCTGTATAACTACCAGGTAGGGTTAAGAAATAGAATATCATGAGTTCCTTTGAAGCTGCCCTATATGCTCCTACCCAATCACATTCCTCTTTCTTCACAAAGTTAACTACCATCCTAAATTTACTTCTAGTCATTCCTCTGCTTTTCTTTATAGATTTACCATATAAGTATATGTCCTTAAGTAACTTATTTTAGATTTGCATGCTTTTTGACCTTTAGTGGAATAATAGAAATTCTGAGTATTCAGTGATTTATTCATTTTTTCACTCTGTTAGTTTTTGGATTTATTCATCCTTATATTTATAGTTAAGCCCATTTTCTAATTGCTGAGTGGTATTCTATTCTGTGCACAAGCCAAATTTTATTTATATATTCAACTCTTGTTGGATATTTGGGTCATTTCTAATTTTTCCCTTATTAACAAATGCTGCTGCTGTGAACATTTTAATGACACAGGTATATATGAGTAAGAATATCTCTAGGTTATAATAATTAGGAGTGAAATTGCTATTCTTAGGAATGTAGCAACTACTTTACTAGATGATACCAACTAGTTTCCAAAGCTATCATTCCAATTTATACTCTTCTCCAGCAGTAATTGTGGGTTGCTCCATACCTTTGACACCATTTGAAATTGTAACCCTTCAAATTTTTTTGCCAGTTGGCTGCTGTTTGTAATTTACATTTACCTGATGACTAATAAAGTTAAGCAACTTTTTACTTGTTTACTAGCCATTCATATTTCTTCTTCTATTAAAAATAATGCCATTTTTCTATTGTTTTGTCTGTTGTTGTTTTTTTAAGATTTCTAGAAATTCTTTTTATATTCTGGATACCTAGCTTTGGTTCATTGGTTACATGTTCTGCAACTGTATTCTCCAAGTCTGTGGATAGCCTTTGCCTTCCTTTTTTTTTTTTTTTACCATTTTTTTAAGATATCATTTTATGGATAGAAGTTACTGATTTTAGTGAGAAAATTTATCATTTTATTGTTGGAACTTTTGGGGGTTTCTTCAAGAAACCTTGTCCTACCCCAAAGTCATAAAGATCTTCTATATTTTCTTTAAAGAGTTGAAATCATTTCTTTTCATAATGAAGTATTTAATCAATATAGAATTGATTTTTTTTAGAAATAGTATGAGATAAGGATCTACTTATTTTTCTTTCCTACATGGATAACTCATTATGTAAGTACCATTTAATGCATAGCAAATTAATTCCCCATAATCTTCAATTCCATCTCTGTATATATCAAGTTCCTATATATGAATAGGTCTATTTATGAGCCATCCAGATCTACTTTATTGCATTGGTCTGATTGCCCTTCTCTGCACAGAAACTGGTCTTGATTACTATGCCTTTATACTAGATCTAGATATCATCTAGAACCAGGCCCCCTGCCCCCCCACCATAGTTTTCCTCTTTCTTTCAGGAATACCTTGGCCCTACTTGGTACTTAAGATTTTCTGTATAACTTGCCATATTCCATGAAAAACTGCAGGAGTTTTCATCAGAACTGCTTTAAATCTCTAGATTAATTTGGAAGAAAAGTCTTCTCCCTAGGAATGTGGTATTTTTCCATATTTATTTAGGTATTTTATGATGCCTTTGAAAACTTAAAGAATTTTTTCCATAATTTTCAGCACATGAGCATAATTCATAAGACATTCCTCATGAAATATTTTTCCATTGGATTATCTCTTAATTTTTGATGGCAAAACTTGTTGCAATGTAGGTATCTTTTAATATGTTTTGGCTATTTACATAGGAAAAATTTACATTCCCAAAACTCATCACAACATATTTTTTCTATTTTTACTTTATTTTGAAATAATTTAAAACTTTTGGAAGAGTTGAAAGACTAATAGCAAGCATTCTCCTGTTACCTTCTCCCCATCATTCCCAATGGGTTCATGAACAAAGTGGTCATGGAGGTACGGATGGAGGTTATGCATGGGCTCAGCAACACGGACTTCCCCCTCAACAAGGCCGACTTGGCTACAGCCACTGCTGAGTATCCAATCTGCCAGCAGCAGAGACCCACTCAACCCCCGATATGGCATCAATCCCTGAGGTGATCAGCCTGCTACCTGGTGGCAGGTTAATTACAGTGGACCACTTCCATCATGGAAGGGGCAGTGATTTGTTCTAACTAGAATAGACACATACTCCAGATATGGATTTACCTTCCCTGCATGCAATGCTTCTTCCAAAACTACCATCTGTGGACTTACCGAATGTCTTATTCACTGCCATGTTATTGCACACAGCATTGCTTCTGATCAAGGAACCCACTTCACAGCAAATGATGTGCAGGAATGGGTACATGCTCATGGAATTCACTGGTCTCACCATATTCGCCATTATCCTGAAGCAGCTGGATAGATAGAATGGTGAAATGGCCTTTTCAAGACTCAGGGAGGGAGAGGGAAAAATAGTTGTAATATGGGGGCATTTTCGGGACATTGGAACTGTCCTGAGTGACATTGTAGTGACAGGTATAGGCCATTATATATCTTGTCAAAACTTACAAAATTGTGCGGGAAAGAGTTTAAACTATAATGTAAACTATAATCCACACTTAGTGGCAGTGCTCCAATATGTGTTCATCAATTTTAACAGGTGTGCCACACTAATGAGGGATGTTGTTAAGGTGGGAAAGTGTGGGAAGGGTAGGGAGTGGGGCATATGGGAATCCCCTACATTTTTTATGTAATATTTATGTAATCTAAGTATCTTTTTAAAAAACAAAAAAAAGTATATTTTTAAAAAAGAATTATGGCACCAACTAGGTGACAATACCTTGCAGTGCTGGGACACTTTTCTCCAGGAGGCTGTGAATGCTCTAAATCAGTGTTGACTCTACAGTGCTGTTTCTCCCACAGCCAGGATTCACAGGTCCAGGAATCACAGGATGGAAATGGAAGTGGTACCACTCACTATTACCCCTAGTGATCTACTAGGAAAAATTTTTAACTCCAACTCTCTTCTCTGCCATGTAGTTTTCTCTGTGAGTCCCCACCCACCAAGGGGCGGGGACTCAACATCCTACTGACGTGGCCCAATCAAAGCCCTAATCATAATTTAATCATGCCCAGGTACAGACCAGTTAACAAATATAATCCAATATCTATTTTTGGAATTCATAAACAATATCAAACTGCTACACATTGTAACAAAATTACCACAATAATGAAAAATGTTAATAATAGGGAAAACTGTGTAGGGAGAGGGTATATGGGAACTCTGTACTTTCTGCATAATTTTTCTGTAAATCTACAACTGCTCTAAAAAAAAATCAAAAAATATATAAAAAGTCAATTATGTTTTAAATAATTTAATACATGAGAAAAAGCTTTTTATATATTAGTCACATATCTACCATTTCCAGGGCTTTTCATTCCTGCTATGTAGAGCCAAGTTTTTAATTATATATAAATAATGTGACTTTCAGGTTTTGTATGAAACCTACACGTTACAGGTAATGTCAGAGGTAACATTAAGATGCCATGTATAAATTTACAGTTAAAATTAAATTCTGACCCATTAAAACTGATTTGTATGAGATGAATCTTTTTTTTTTTTAAGATTTATGTATTTATTTACTTTTATCCATTTTTAACCTCCCCCTCCCCGTTTTTTGCTGATTTTTGTGTCCATTCGCTGGGCAATTCTCTGTGTCTGTTTCCTGCCCTCTTTTCTCATCCTCCTGTCTTCACCGGGATTCAATCCTGGGAACCTCCAATGTGGGAGAGAGGAGTTCTGCCACCCGTGCCACCTTAGTTCCTGGTTTTTCGGCCCGTCTTGTCTTAGCTCTCCCTTGTGTCACTCTTCTGTTACATCATCATCTTGCTGCGTGGCTCGGTGGGGCCTGGCACACCCACACGTGGGGCCTGGCGGCACGCCTTCTATATTTTTCTTTATTTTACCAGGAGGTCCTGGGGATCGAACCCAGGTCTCTTCATATGGGAAACAGACACCCAACCATTTGAGCCACATCTGCCCCCTGAGATGAATCTTTTTAGATAAGATTTTCTGCAAAGATTATCAGATCTAGATGTACAAAACTTATATTTTGAAATACTTTATCAGAAATGTATTCCAATGGTCTCAGCCTGTAAAATACTCTTCGCAGCTTTAGTAATATTTGTTTAGAAGAGTGATCCTTCTCAAAATTAAAATTTATCAAGTTATTTGCGATCTTTTATTTGCGAAGAACAACTTATATCGTTTTCAAGTATAGTTTGACAATGCAGTTGCTAAAAGTATAAATTTTGATGACCTAATAATTTGTAGAAAAGCCAGAAAATTCTTATGATCAATTATCCCATTAATATTATTTATTGTAGTCTATATACAAAAATATTATTTTGCAATTTATAAGTTTGTTACTCATTTATTACTTAGTTCTATGTTTTATAAGTAATAAATTATTTTTATAAGGAATAAAATAACTTTAAAGGAAAAATATTTATATTTTAGCACCTTTAGCTGCACCTTTTTCCCAAGGAGCTTCATGGTTTCATTTTGCACTGGGTCCCAGAAATTATGTTGCCAGCCCTGGGTGAGGATAGGAAGGGATGTAATGATGGAATCCTAAAGTAGTATTTACAGAGGTATTTCCAGCATCTTCCAGGGGCCAATGTTTCCTGTATCCGTGATACCATCTCCAATACAGTGCTTCAGCTATTGGCACCTAGAATACAGAAGCTACTCTCCCAGGCAGGTGTTTTTGCTGTGTGTGTGTGTGTGTATGCATGTGCATGCATGTGTGTGGTGTGCTTTCAGGGTCTACTATTATATTTGCCTATTATAGCCACCACAGCCTCAGAATGGGTGGGATGTCAATTGTCAAGCATCCCCTGATGTGATGGGTTCAGGTGTCCTTTCAGTGACTTAATCTTCAATGAGTAAACCCAAAATCCTGACATCCATTTTCTATTGTCTATTTCATATCCATAATTTTCTCTAACCTGTACTCCAGCCAATGTCCCACTACCCTTTGATCATACTGAATTGTTGGCAGTTCTCTTAACTGTCCAATATTTCTCTTACCCCTTTCCATATGCTGTTTTCCTTGGCTGATATCTCCCCTTTTTCCAGCTTCCTTTCTTCTCTTTTCCTCTAGTGTGTGACACATATAGTATCTCCTACCTAAGGACTGACCTTGCCCCCTGCACTCCTCAGGCATCCCTTCCGGTAACTCTCTGGAAGCATGCCAAACTTTGGCTGCTATAATCTTGAATGATGCCTCCCCTGAGTGTGTTTCGAGAAAAGAGCACATCCCAAACTTACATGCAAGCCCCTGGCATTTAACCACCTTTGTCGCTCAGTCATATATAATCTGTAGAGCAGTTGCCACTGGTGCAGACATACTCGAGGGAATTTACCAGTTTCAGTACACACTATAAAGTAGCTGCAGCTCTCTGTATATAAGTTTCACTAATACATACTTTTGGACTGATCGCCCTGGCCTCTTTCTTTGGCATTTCAACCAGCCTGTTGTAGGGTGGTTTGGGACAGTCCTGGCTGGGTTACCCCTATTCTTTTGGGGCAAGTCCTGCTGCTGGTTCAGTGGGACTCAACACCTAGCAAACATCTTGGCTTTATGTATTTCTCAGCCTAAGTCCCATCTCTCACAAGACAACTCTCTCTCTTTCCAGTCTGTTTTGGTCCTTTGCTGAGCTGGTAGGGTCCCATCAGTCCCACTTATCATGAAACTCAATGCTTTAGTAATAATTCCCTTTTTTCATTTTTTATTTACATAAAATACATACAGTACATATGTGAAATACACAAATATTAATTGTATAGCCCAATTGTCTAACCATCACAAATAAAAATATAGATATCCAACATCCCTTAAGTCTTTCTTGTACATCTTCCCAATTCCCATATAACTAGAAGTGAGGTTGCTAGATTATAAGGTAGTTGTATGTTTAACTTTAGTAGATACTGGTAAACATTCTCCAAAGTGCTTGATACAATTTATAATCCCATCATCAATATATGTATATATGTTATTTTTTTCTCAGTTGTAAGCATTCTGGATATGTCAGTGGAATCTGATTGTAGTTCTAATTTGCATTTCACTGATTAAAAGATGATGTTGAATGGCTCATCTTATGCTTTGGGACCACTTAGATATACCCCCTCATGAAGTGGACCCTACAAATCTTACCTTTTAAGAAACTGACTTGTCTTTTTCATAGGAGTATTTTATATATTGTGGATAAGAGGCTTTTGTCAGATAAAGATATTGTGAACATACACTACCAGCCTAGATCTTGCCTGACATTCCTCTTTAGTTAGTTGTCTTTGCTTTAAGATTCAACAGTTAATCACTACCGTCTCTCTCTCTTTCCTGATATTTCATTATCACAGGCCATGCCATTTTTTATGGGGTCTCTTCTAAATTTCAGAAAGCTCAAGGCTTAGACCTGATCCATTTTTTCTAACTACACTGGCTTCCTAGGTCACAGTATGTTCCTATGACTTTATCATCTCTGTGCTGATGGCTTCCTTTTGAGCTCCAGAATCATATATTCTTAGGGTCTGCATCTGCATCATTTCTTTTATGTCAGTGACACCTGGCAAAATTTAGTTTATATTACTGGTTGTTTCAAACAGGTTTTAGATAAAGCCCACTGTTTATCAATTTTATTAATTTCTCCTTTTAAGTAATTCATTCAAGTTCACTGAATGAACAAACTCATTTAAATAATTTATTTCCTGTATTACTTTGGGTTTACTGCTTTTCTGGTTGAATGCTTAAACATTTATTCAAATAATGAGTACAAATTTGGCCACATACCACAGGTTTTATTATGTAGGGGTCTCATTATCATTCATATCTAAACAGCCTGTTATTTCACTTTATATTTTTTACATAAGCCAAGAGTTACACATGGCAGTGTTTTTAAATTGCAAAGGTTTTTTAAATTTTACCTTCAAATCTAATGAATATCTAACTGTTTTGAGTTATTGTCAGAAAGTGTGAAAGGTTTTTTGGATTTGGTGGAGATATACCACTTCTCATTCTTTTGCTCTAAAAAAAACTCACTTAATGGGTCCACAGATGTCTTTCCAGAGTGGATTTTCTGATTCAGCTGAAATAATTAAGTTTAAATAAACTTATTTCTTTATTTTTATTAGTCTAATAATTTTCATTCCAGAATAAATGATCGTAATTTACTTTTGGACAAGTTGTAAGGTTAGATTTTTATCGATTAATAAAATCCACAGGGTTCTCACCTTATATGAAAGTTCCAAGTGTAGTAATAAAGATAACAATGATGATAGCTAATATTTACTGAATATTTCTATTTGCCAAAAACTATACAAAATATTTTGTCTGAATTAATTTATTTTATAACAACCTTATCAGATTGTTAAAAATAAGTAATCTGAAGCACATAGAGCTTAAATAACTTGGTAATAAAACATAGTTAGCAAAAAGTGAAATTAAATGCTGAGTAAGATTCATATTTATAGGTAAAAGCTTTTCTACATTTAAAAAGTCAACATTTGGTGGGGGCAAAATTGTTACAGCCACTTTGGAAAACTGTCTGTTAGTATTTACTAGAGCTGCATATACATATGCTTTAAGACCCAGAAACTCCACTTCTAGGTATATGTCAAATAGATATGCATACATATGTGCACCAAAAGACATGTATAAAAATATTCATAGCAGCATTTATAATAATAATAAAAACTGGAAACAACCCCAATGCCCATCAGGAGAATGAATAAACTGTAGTTTATTTATACAATGAAAAAAGGTCAATATGCTTATTACCTAGTGTGAAATTATTAAACTTAAGCATGTTTTAGTGGTAACAGAACTCCTATTTTATTTTTCCCGTATAAATGCTCTGATACTGAGTAAATTGTGTTATGAGGCAAAAGAAATTTACACAGTTGTTGGATTTTCTTCTCTTATAAATTTTCTGATGTTCCTTAATGGGGAATTGAAAGGTCAAGGGTTTCCTACATTAATCATATTGTAAGTTATCTAATATTGAGTATAGTGTGAGGGTAGGTCTGTACACGTTTGACTTTCATAAGGCTTCTCACCAGTACAAATTCTGTATGTAAAAAGGGTAGCTGAGGGACAGATAAAACCATTTCCCACATTTCTTACATTCCTAGGGTTTCTCTCCAATATGAATGTGGTTACACTGAGTAAGCTTGGTTAAATGAATAAAAGACATCTCACATTACTCAAGTACACAGGGTTTCTAATCTATGTGTGTACTGTCTGGTGTTTTTTCACCTGTGAAAGACAAGTAAAGGCTTTTCCACATTCCTTACATTCATAGGGTCTCTCACCAGTATGAATTCTCTGGTGTTGAATAAGATGTGCCCTCTGCCTAAAGGCCTTCCTACACTCCTGACATTCAAAGGGTTTCTCACCAGTGTGAATTCTCTGATGTCTATTAAAGTCAGAAACAGAAGTAAAGGCCTTCCCACATTCTTTACATTCATATGGTTTCTCACCAGTATGAATTCTTTGATGTTGAGTAAGATGTGCTCTCTGCCTAAAGGTCTTCCAACACTGCTGGCATTCATAGGGCTTCTCATTAGTATGCATTCTCTGGTGTTGAATAAATGTTGAATAGCAGAGAAAAGCCTTGTCACAATCTTTACATTCATAGGGTTTTTCACCAGTGTGAATTTTCTGATGTTTATTCAAGTTTGAAAGCCAAGTGAAGGTCTTTCCACATTCTTTACATTCATAGGGTTTCACACCAGTATGAATTCTCTGGTGCTGATTAAGAGTTGAGCAGTTATTAAACACTTTCCCACAGACTTTACATCCATAGGGTTTCTCGCCTTTGTGAATTCTCTTATGTCTATTAAAATCAGAAGAACAAGTGAAAGCCTTCCCACATTCGTTACATTCATAGGGTTTCTCACCACTGTGAATTCTTTTATGTCGAGTTAGATGTGCACTCTGCCTAAAGGTCTTCTTACATTCTGGACATTCATAGGGCTTCTCATTCGTATGTGTTCTCTGGTGTTGAAAAACTTTTGAACAAGAGATAAACGCCTTCCCACACTGTTTACATTCATAGGGTTTCTCACCAGTGTGAATTCTCTGATGTCGATTAAGAATAGAGCAATTATTAAAGGCTTTCCCACATTCTTTACATTCATAGGGTTTCTCACCTGTATGAATTCTTTGATGTCGAGTAAGATGTGCACTTTGCCTAAAAGCCTTTTTACATTCTTGACATTCATAAGGTTTCTCATTAGTATGAGTTCTCTGGTGTTGAGTAAGTGTTGAACAATTATTAAATGCCTTCCCACATTCCTTACACTCAAAGGGTTTCTCACTAGTGTGAATTATCTTGTGTTTATTAAGTGTTGAGCAATTATTAAATGTCTTCCCACATTCTTTACATTCATAGGGACTCTCATCTGTATGAATTTTCTGATGTTTATTAAAGTCAGAAACAGAAGCAAAGGCCTTCCCACATTGCTTACATTTATAGGGCCTCTCACCAGTATGAATTTTTTGATGTCGAGTAAGATGTGCACTCCGCCTAAAGGTCTTCCTACACTCCTGGCATTCATAGGGTTTCTCATTAGCATGAATTCTCTTGTGTTGAATCAGTGTTGAACAACAGATAAAAGCCTTCCCACATTCTTTGCATTCATATGGTTTCTCACCAGTGTGAATCTGATTATGTTGTGTAAGGTGGGTACACTTTCTAAAGGTAGTCCCACATATCTGACATTCATAGGGTTTCTTATTAGTATGATTTATTTGATATTGAGTAAGTTGAGAACTAGGTGTAAAGGCTCTGCCACATTCCTTAAATTTGTTGCATTTTCTTCCAGTAAGAATTCTTTGATGCTCCATATGATATGTATAAAATCTAAAGGCCTTCTCACATTCCTGACTTTCATCAAGCTTGTCACTGGTATGAATTCTTACCTGTTGAGTAAGTTTTTCATCTTTTTTATCCTCAAACAGTTTCTTTCCAGTATCTATTACTTGATTTAGAACAAGGGATGTGGGCCTGCTGAATACTGCTATTTTTTCATATGGGATTGTATGCCTGAAATATTCCTCTTTAGTTTCCTGTTGTCTCTCAAAGAATTCCTTGCATTTCCAATTATGTCCAAAACAAGATTCTTCAAGACCTTGACTTCTATCTCTTTCCATTAGTTTCCATTTGAATGATTCCTTTTCAAAAGTGCCATTCTGTAGAGATAAATCCTTAGTCTCATACTTGGACAGCAATTCTGAAAGAAAATAAATATCATATTTTCCTGTTTAGGAGAAATGAAACTTTTACATTAGAATCAGAGTCAGACAAAAATAATGTGGTTAAGAAGTAATTGCCTTAGATAATGTTCAAATATTGCCATTCAATTGGGAAAATAATGGACAAGAAAACATACAGAATAATGTAATCACATAAGATGATTGAGATTTATTAGAAAAACATGTTAATTTAGTGGTTTTAAAATTCTGACAGGCAGTGGAAGCACCTGGGGGTATTTTAAAAATATGTAGATCTATGTAATATCCCAGAATAAATGAGGCAGAATCTACATAACTCTGTACACCTATATTTTTCATAGGACAAAACTAATAGTATTTATGTGATCACTTCTGTCCCTTTGCAAATTGTATGCATCCAGTTAGCCAACACACCTCAAAATATTAACCACTGGGGAGTGGATGTAGCTTAGTGGTTGAGCGCCTGCTTCCCATGTACAAGGTCCAGGTTCAATCCCTGGTACCTCCTAAAAAAAAAAAAGAAAAAAAAGTGAACCATTTCCAACACCCCAGAAACTCCCCTATGGGCACTTGTATTTTTAAAACTTTATCCTAGGTAGGCTGAAATCAATCAAAATTTTAGAACCCCTGTATAAATTTTTGAAATGTATTCCTATTATATACTGAGTATAAAATCTGAAATCCTTAGCTTGTAATGGTCCTACAAGTTCTGTACTGGGCTGGCCTTATCATCCAAAAATATATTTTGAGCTATTCTTCCCATTGCTTACTATGTAGGTAACACTTTTGGCTACTTTGTGTTATTAGAATAAACCAAGGCCTTTTCCATCATATAGCATTTTACAGGTGGTTGTGTATGACTACATACCTCAGTATTGGATTTCTTCATTTCTTACTTCTCTGGATATCATGTTAAGAAGCACAGTGCTTTACTTAATTTTTCTATTTTTCTTTTTAAACTTTTTATTTTGAAATAATTTCAAACTTACAGGAAAATTGTAAAAATACAGAAACAATACATCTCCAACATACCTCCTATCAGGAACCCAGAATTACCAACTATTAGCATTTTACCACATTTGTTATATCATACTCACTCTCTTTCCATTTTCCAAACACTTGAGAGTAGGTTGCGTACATCAATTTCCACTAGTACTTAAAACCTTCTATCTACGTTCCCTGACACATTTTTACTTTCAAAAGAAAATCTTCCCAATTTTGAATTATATATTAATTTACTAGTTACCTGAGAATACTGTTTCTTTTATCACCCTCAAAGATTACCAAAGGCAGAACCAATGCCATTTCAATAACCATTGTCAAAGCAACGGCAGGAATATAATTGGAATTCAATTAAGTAAATGTTGAGTTAAAAACAACAACACTAAAATGTGGATAAAATACAAAGATAAGGATATATGGAAGTTGAGAATTGAAACAATAATTTGATGCCCATAATAATTTAAAGTTTGAAAATATATACTTGCTTCCAAACTTTCTCACATCTAATGCAATGAATGTACATACCTCAACAAATTGAATACACATAACTCTCTATCCAATTAGCTCTCCCCTTACCTCCAGCAATGTGCATAGTCTCACTCTCTCTTTTTAACTGTCTGTTCTCTAGTTTACAGCTATGACTGTCTTTCCTTCAATCTCTTCTGTCCACCACTATAATTGCATGTTTTGCCTATTTATCTTTCCTTGAATTTTTCCAAGGAAAAATCCAAAAGGAGATGAGAGAAAGAATAGAGCAGAAAAAATATTTGATAAAATTGTGGCCAAAAACGTCCCAAATTTGGTGAAATACACAAAGTTACTGATTCAAGGAGCTCAGCATATCCCAAACAGGATACATTTGAAGAGACTGATCCATAGGCATATTATTGTCAAGTGGCTGAAAACCAAAAATTAAAAAAAATCTTGAATGCAGCCCAAGAAAACGGCAAATTACATATAGCAAAACAATGATTCAAATGATCATGGACTTCACATTAGAAATCATGGAGGCCAATGAAACAACATTTTAATAAAAACATTCCCATAAGGGCAACATAGCCCAAATGGCTTCACTGGTGAATTCTGCCAAATAACAAAGAAAGAAAAATTACCAGTTGTATGCAAAATCTTTAGAAAACAGACAAGGCTCCCAACTCACTGCAGGAGCCCAAGACTACCCTGATATTAAAACCAGAAAAAATGGGGAAGCGGGTGTGGCTCAATCGATAGAGCTCACGTTTACCATATGGGAGGCCCCGGGTTCGCTTTCCCGGGCCTCCTTGTGAGGGCAGGCCGGCCCACGTGGCGCGGTGGGCTGATGCAGCGAGACCTCACAGCAAGGGGGAGATAAGCAGACACAGAGAGAACACAGCAAATGGACATGGCAAAACACAAGCAGCAAGGGGGGGATAAATAAATAAATAAAATAAATCTTAAAAAACAAATAAAATAAAAAAATAAAACCAGAAAAAGACATAAGAAGAATATCCCTCATGAATACAAACACAAAAATCCTTTAAAAATATTACCAAATTGAGAGACAACCAGCAAGATGGTGGCAGAGTAAGGAGTTCCAACAGTCAGCTCATGCTACAGGGCAGTTAGTAATCATGCAGAGCTATCTAAAGCACCTGTTTGGGGGCTCCAAGAGCATCCTGCAACATCCTGGAAAAAACAGAAAGAGGAGACTGCCCATCTGCAGAGAAGATTCATGAGTAGAGCACTCCACACCACAGAGTCCGGTGTCCATATACCACTGGCAGCACAAGCCGCCTTGGGAGCTATTCTGTGGGCCTGGAAGCTCCATTTCCCAGAAACGGGGAGGAGGAGATGGTTGGGCACTGACTTCGGCTGCTGATTAGTAAATTCGGCTGGCTAAAGTCTAATCCTAAGCATAGCTAAAGTTTGAACCTGTCCAAGTCAGAAAGAGGCCAGTAGCCTGCCATTTTAACTCAGCCCCCAGCAAGAGGGGAAAGGGGGCTGGCTGAAAATCACAGTGCTGGTAGAGACTGGCTCCTTTCCATCCAGATCAGACTGCAACTCTAGCCTAAGCCCCAGGCCCACCTCCGGCAGGGAGGAGGCTGGAGGGACCTGTACCAGCCTCTCCAGGTAACTGCAGGCCACGCCATGGAGTCTGATGCTTGTCCTACTCTGGTGGCGCAAGCCGCCACAGTAGCTATTCTGTGGCTGGATTTAGAAGCTCCATTTCCCAAACACAGGGGAGGACGAGATGGTAGGCCTTCAGCTACTGATTAGTAAATTTGGCTGGCTAAAGTATAACCCTAAGAACAGCTAAACTTTGAACCTGCCCAAGTTAGAAAGAGGCCAGTAGCCGCCATTTTGACTCCGCCCCTGGCATGAGGGGAAGAGGGGCAGATTGAAAATCACAGTGACGGTAGGGAGTGGCTTCTTTCTACCCAGATCGGACTGCAGCCCCAGCCTAGGCTTCAGCCTCACCTCTGGCAGGGTGAAAGCTGGCAGGTCCTGCACCACCCTCTCCAGGTAATTGCAAGTACATTTTGCAGACTGAATAGTTAGAAGTCTACCTGGGCAACCGCAGTCATTTTGGACCCATGCGGCATAGATTGCTGCCCACACCTGTAGCTCCATCCCCTCCCCAGGCAGGGAAGGAAGACGCCTGAAGCTTCATCACTCTCTGGGCAACTACAGATGGTCTTGGCCTGCACGACTTGGATTATTATACATGGCCGTGGCTCTGTCCCTACACCTGGCAAAGGAGAAAGGTGGGAGAAGCTTCACTGGTCCCTGGGGCAATGGGGGCAGCTTGAGCCTCCACAGTTTATAGCACCAACTACATCCTTGGCTCCTACTATACAACCAACAAGGGAGAAAGAGGAAGAAAGCCCTAAACTAATGAAAGAAACTGAGCCCAGAATAAATACGTCTAGTAAGCCAGATAACAAGACACCAACAAAAAATTACAATCCATACCAAAAAATAGGAAGATATGGCCCAGTTAAAGGAACAAGATAAACCACCAGATGACATAAAGCAGTTGAGACAACTAATCATAGTTGTTCAAACAAATCTCCTTAATAAATTCAATGAGATGTCTAAAGAGATTAAGGATATTAAGAAGACATTGGACTTCCGGGAAGATGGCTGACTAGTAAGACACAGGAATCTCTTCTCCAGAAAAATAGCTAGAGAACAGGCTGAAACAGCCCCAAAATAGATCGTGTAGGGTTTAGGACAGCAGGGGAAGGGTGCACACCACCCAGAGGAGAGAGGGACAAAAGAGAGAAATCGCGACGACAGAACCGTGAGTAGCAATCAGCAGCGGCAGCTGCTGCCGGCACCCTCCCCCACACTCCTTAGAATTCTCGGGCCTCTGGGCCTGTGACTACAGACAAAGAGGGCTCCAGGGATCTACCACTCCTGGAAAGGGGAGAGAGAGGGACACAGCCTTAGGCTGACTCAGGTTCTGACCTGCAAATTTGGGCTGCGGAGCCCCACGGACCCTTCCACACGGCAGTTTGCCCTGGGAGCCTAGGAAGGACTGGAGAAATCCGACCCTCGCAACCTCCCTCTCTTCTAGCCTGGACTAATTGTTGAGGACTCCACAGGAGAGGGGAGAGAGAGCCTGGGGCTGACCCTGCTTTTGACTCCCAGGTTTGGTCTGCCCTGTCCCGAGAGCCAGTCCAGACCGGGTAGGGCTGTGCCATTGTTTGCCTTGGAGCCTGCAAGGGGCTAAAGATATACAAACCTCCCAATCTCCTCCGCTACTAATAGGGACTGATTGTTGAGGACTCAGAGGGGAGAGGAAATATTTCCCA
>JAQZBX010044763.1:0-21263 GCA_029593785.1 Cabassous unicinctus
AAAAACAAAAAAGACAAAAAGAGAAAAAAAACAATATATGACATACATAAACCCAAAGAAAATATGGCTGATGTAAGAAATTCCATGAGAGAAATAACACTGAATTTTAATGGATTAAACTCACCAGTCAAGAGACACAGAATGGCAGCATGTATAAGAAAATATGACCCATCTATATGTTGTCTACAAGAAACCCATGTTAGACCCAGGGACTCAAGGAGAATGAAAAACAATTTTACAAGCAAACAATAACCAAAAACAAAATAAACTTTAAATGCAAAACTATTGTAAAAGACAAAGATGGACACTATATATTAGTAAAAGTGGTTATCTTTCAAGAAGAAACAACAATTATAAACATTTAAGCACCTAATCAGGGTGCCTCAAAATACATGAGGCAAACACAGGAAAAAATGCCTCTACAATTATAGTGGGAGATTTTAATACACCATTATCACCTTTGGACAGAACATCTAGATGGAGATTCAATAAAGAAACAAAGACTCTGAATAATACATTAGAAGATCTGAGCCTAATAGACATATACAGACCACTACATCCAAATACAGTGGGATATGCCTTCTTCTTGAGTACACATGGATGATACTCCAAGATAGACCACATGCTAGATCACTGAACAACACTCAATGAATTCAGAAGGATTGAGATTATACAAAGTAATTTCTCTGACCACAATGAAATGAAATCAGAAATCACTAAGGGCCAGAGAACCAGATTAGCCACTAAGATATGGGAGTTACATATGACATTTGTAGAGAAACAAAGGGTCAAGGAAGAAATCCCAAAAGAAGTCAATAACTACCTTGAAACGAATGGAAATGACAACACAACATATCAAAACCTATGGGATGGAGTCAAAGCTGTACTGAGAGGGACATTCATAGCCATAAATACATATATTAAAAAAGAAGAAAGAGCTAAAATTGAAGACCTAACTACACACCTAGAGGAATTGGAAAAACAACAACAAACAAACCCCAAAGGAAGTAAAAAGAAGGAAATAACACAGATTAGAGCCAAACTAAATGAAATAGAAAATAAGAAAGCACTAGAAAAAATAAACAAAACCAAAGCTGGTTCTTTATGAAGATTGATAAAATTGGCAAACCCTAAGCCAGACTAACAAAGAAAAAGAGAAAGCAGATGCAAATACACAAAACAAGGAATGAGGAAGGGGATATCACTACTGACACCACAAAAATAAAGAGTATCATGAGAGGATGTTTTGAAAAATTATATGCCAACAAGAATGATGATATAAAGGAAATGGACAGATTCCTAGGAACTCACAAGCAGCCTACTTGGATGGAAGAAGAAATTGATGAACTCCACAGTCCAATTACAGTAAAGAGATAGGCTCAGACCAAACATTCTGGAAAGAGCTAACACCAATCCTGCTTAAGCTCTTCCAAAATATAGAAGTAGAAGGAACATTGCCTAACTCATTCTATGATGCCAACATTACCCTAATACCAAAGCCAAACAAAGATACCACAAGAAAGGAAAATTACAGACAAATCCTTCTAATGAACCTAGATACTAAAATCCTCAGCAAAATACTTGCTAATCGCATTCAACAACATATCAAAATAATTATATACCATGACAAATGGATTTCTTTCCAGGTATGAAAGAATGGTTCAACCTAAAAAAAATCAGTCAATGTAATACACCACATAAATAGATTGAAAGAAAAAAATCACATGATCATCTCTATAGATGAAGAAAAATCATTTGACAAAATACAGTACCCTTTCCTGATAAAAACACTTCAAAAGATAGGAATAGAAGGAAACTTTCTGAACATGGTAAAGGGTATATATGAAAAATTCAAAGCTAACATCATCTTCAATGGGGAAATCCTAAAGCCTTCCCTCTGAGATCAGGAACAAGACAAGGATGCCCACTATCATGATTCCTATTTAACATTGTCTTAGAAGTACTTGCTCAAACACTGAGGCAAGAAAATGATATAAAAGGAATCCAAATTGGTAAATAAGTAAAAATTTCAATTTTTGCAGATGACATGATCCTATATATAGAAACCCCTGAGAAATCTACAACAAAGCTTCTAGAACTTATAAAGGAATTCAGGAACACTGCAGGCTATAAGATCAATGCTCGAAAATCAGTAGCATTTCTGTACACTAATAACGAGCAATCTGAGGAGGAAATCAAGTAAAAATACCCTTTACAATAATAACTAAAAGAATCAAATACCTAGGAATAAATTTAACTAAAGATGTAAAGGACTTATATACAGAAAAGTACACAACTACATATATGTAGAGGCATTTATGTCTCCACTTATTTTTTCCAGTGTTTGCCTCATATATTTTGAGGCACCCTGATTAGGTGCATAAATGTTTATGATTGTTCTTTCTTCTTGAAAGAACTTCTATGTAGTGTCCATATTTTTCTTTTACAATAGTTTTGCATTTAAGTCTATTTTGTCTACTATTAGGATAGCTACTCCTGCCCTTTTTTGGTTATTTTTTGCTTGTAAAATTGTTTTCCTGCCATTCATTTTAAGCCTCCTTGAATCCCTGGGTCTAAGATAGGTTTCTTGTAGACAGCACATAGATGGATCATATTTCTTTATCCATTCTGCCAATCTCTGCCTCTTAACTGGTGAGTTTAATCCATTAACATTCAGTGTTATTACTCGCAAGGAATTCCCTAAATCAGCCATATTTTCTTTGGGTTTGTGTATGTCATATGCTGTTTTTATTTCTCTTTTTGTCTTTTTTTTTTTCTTACACTCTCCTCCAACTCTCTCTCTCCTGCTTTTTCCTTTCAACCTGTAGAACTTCCTTTAGTATTTTCTTTGAACCTGAACAAATGTAGGTTAATACTACAAAATGTTAATGTCAGACAAAAAAAAATTATACCAAGTGAAGGAGTCCCGACACAATGTACTACATATTATATGATTCCATTTATATGAAATGTAAATATAAGTCAATTTATAAAGATGAAATTAGATTAGTGGTTATGTAAGGATGAAGAAGGAATGCTAAGGGGTATGGAGTCTTTCTTTTTGCATTAATGAATTTGCACTAAAATTATTGAGATGATGAATGAACAACATTGTGATTATACTAAAAGCTATTGATTATACACTTTGGATAGATTGTATGGCATGTATATATAGATCTCAATAAAAATGCATAATAAACAATTAAATAATTGTGCAAGAATAGCCATAAATAGCAGCTATGTACAGCAAAGGAAGCAGACAGATTGAGAGGTAGGGAATATTCTTGTTTCTTTGTCTGTTTTTTATTTATTATTAATGAAATAATGAAAATGCCTTAATAATGATTGAAGTGATGAACACACAATTATGTGATTATACCAAGTATCATTGATTGTGCACTTTGGATAAACATGTATGCTTTATTAATATGTATCAATAAAATTGATTTGTTTTAAAAATAAGTGCTTTGGGACCTTTGCTTCCCTAAGTCTCAGAGTTGCATTGACTTCTTGTCTTCTCAGCTTCCCAAAGGAGCCCTACTTGCATTAGAGATCTGACTTCTGGTTGTTACCCATGATGATTAATTTAGGTGTATACTCCGGGGGCACAAATCTGAGGATGACCTACATGGTAATTATTAGATGTCTTGTTAGATTATCAAGTCCCAAGACCATTGTTCAAATACTTCAACAGAATTTTTACTGCATTCCAAAAATGTAAAATATCATCTCATTATTCCAGCCATTAAACATCTATGTTTTCTCTCACTATTATGAATCCATCCTGTTTAGTGTTTTCATTATGCCAGGGGAAGAGGGGGATGGATGACTCTATGCTCTGATTGCAAGTTGTTTACATGACTGGAACTGAGATACACAGTCATATGAGAATAATCCTATGTATCTCATAAGAAGATGATATTTGTTAATGACTCATTCATTTCTATTTAGAAAATCAAACTATACCTTCAGATGTTTCAAATTAAGTGTCCATTACAACAAATAGAGCTCAATGATACCTGAACAGTGAGGCTAAACTGTTTCAGATTGTTCATTCACCAGTTTTCAGTGTACATAAGGCACAATCAGTGAAAAGATATTTTTATTAGATCACTGAAATATTTTCACACTAGTGTAAAATAAACCTCATTGCTCAGGTTCTGCTAAAATATATTAGCAAAGTAATTTTCATGTAAAGTATAGACTAACAATAAGAAAAATGAAACAAAAATTTACCATTTATAGCACTTATGAGGTTTGCAGAGCAAACACATTTTTTAACAAAATCAGTTTCTAGAAGCTTATCTTTCAGTTTTATATTTTATTAAGATATTTATGTCCTTGCTCTAAATACATAAATGTTAATCTCAAATGTCTCTTGCTTCCATACATAATTATTGCATTTCCCTTCTAGGGAAATAAGGAAACTTGAATTAAATCAAATTCTAATTATTAATGGTATTCCAAAACACCATTAATGGGAATTTTTTTTAAGTTAATGGTCAAGGGGGAAATTGGAAGAGAAATTAATAAATATCTTGAGAGTGATGAATATGTGAACATAACAGATCAAAACTTAAGGGATACAGCAAATGTATGACAGAGAAGAAACTTTATATTCCTAAATATCTACATTACAAAATAAGATATAGCTAAAACCAAAGACATAATGCACATCTGAAATCCCAATACAAGCAAAAGGAATGAAATAATAATGAGGGAGCAAAATTAAATGATAATAAAAAATAATAGAGAGAATTTACAAAGCCAAAAGTTGTTTTTAAGAATATTAATAAATTGACAAACACTTAATTAGACTAATAAAGAAATAAAGAGAAAAGATACAAATAAGTAAAATCAGAAATGACAGAAGGAACATCAACTACTGACCCACAGAAATTTTAAAAAAGATCATAAGAGTATAGTATGAACAACTGAATGCCAACAGGTTCAACAACTTAGATGAAAACAATGAATTTCTAGAAACACGTGAACAACATACATCATTGAAAGAAGAAATAGAAGACATCAAAAGACAAATCACAAAAGAACTACAACCAAAGCTGCTTAAAGTTGACAAAAAAATTTAAGAGGAGGGAAGATTACCTAACACATTCTATGAAAGAAACATCACCCTAATACCAAAGCCAAGTAAAGATTCTAAAAGAAAATTACTGTCCAATCTCTCTAATAAACTTAGATGCAAAAATCATCAACAAAATACTTGCAATTTGAATCCAACACTGCATTAAACAAGTTATACACTATCATCAAATGGGTTTTATCCCAAGTTTGCAAGGATGGATCACCTTAAGAAAATCAATTAATGTAATATACCTCATTAATAAAACAAATGAGAAGCATTATATGATCATTTCTATTGATGCAGAAAAAGTATTTGACAAAATCCAGCATTCTTTTTTGTTAAAAACCTTTTGGAAGTAGGAATAGAAGGAAACTTCCTCAACATGATAAATGGCATATATGAAAATCCAACAACTAGCATACTACTCAATGTTGAAACCCTTAAAGTTTCCCTCTATTTTCCAGACCAAGACACAGATGACCACTGTCATCACTCTTACTAAACATTGTGTTAGAAGTTCTTGCTCTTGCAGTTAAGGAAGAAAAATAAATAAAAAGCTACAAATTAGAAAGGAATAAGTAAACTTTCACTATTTACAGAGGACAAAATTTTATATAGAGAAAGTCTACCTTTATGTATAATTAAGTTATTTGGACTCATAAACAAGTTCAGCAAAGTGTGAGGAAATAAGATAAACATACAAAAATTATTAGTGATTCCGTATACCAGTAATGAGTAATCTAAAGAGGAAATAATAATAAAAAAAATTTATATTAGAAACCAAAAAAATCAAATATCTAGGAATAAATTTAACCCAGGATATAAAGGACTTGAACACTGTACACAGAAAACTAAAATTCATTGTTAAAAGAAATCAAAGAAGTCCTTAATAAATTGAAGTGCATTTCATGTTCATGTATTGAAAGATTAAATATCATTAATTCTTTCTGAATTTATTTACAGATTCAACGAAATCCCAAACAAAATTCCAACAGCCTACTTTAGAGAAGTGGAAAGACAAGTTATCAAATTTATTTGAAAGGGCAATTGACCCCCAAAATCAGAAACATCTTGGAAAAAAAAACAAAGTTGGGGGACTCTCACTTTCTGTCGTTAATGCATATCACAAAGCTAAAGTGGTGAAGAAGGAATACACTTGTAAAAGGATTGATATGTTGACAAATGGAATTCAATTGAGAGTTTAGAAATTGACCCTCACATCTATAGACAATTGAATATTGACAAGGCTGTCAAGGGCATTCAACTGGGACAGAATAGTGCATTCAACAAATGGTGATGGGATAACTGGATATCCATATCAAAGAGAATGAAAGAGGACCCTTACCTCAAACAACATACACAAATGAACTGAAGATGGGTCAAAGACTTACATATAAGTACAATGACAATTAAAACCCTAAAAGAAAATGTAGGGAAGCATCTACAAGATATGGTAAGCAATGGTTTCACAGACATTACATTCAAAGTGCAAGAATCAAAAGAAAATATAAAAGATACCTCTGCAAAATTAAAAAAACAACTGCTTTAAAGGATTTTCTCAAGAAATTGAAAATATTTGGAAACCATATAACCAATAAGGATCTAATATCCAGCATATATAAAGAAATCCTTCAAGTCAACCATAAAAGGCCAAACAACAAAATTCAAAAATTGGCAGAGGGCTTGAATATACATTCCTCCAAAGAGGAAATATAAATTGTTAAGCACATGAAAAAAATGCTCAACATGACTATTTGTGAAGTGGAAATCAAAATGACATTGAGATACTATTTCTTACCTATGGCACTGGCCACTATTTAAAAAAAAACAAAACACAAAAAACTACTAGTGTTGAAGAAAATGTGGAGAATTCAGAACATTCATTCACTGCTGGCGGGAATGTAGAATGGTGCAGACACTGTAGAGGAGAGTTTGACAGTTCCTCAGGAAGCTAAGTATAGGATTCACATATGGTTCAGGAAACCCACTAGTAGGTATATATCCAAAAGAATTGAAAGCAGGGTCTCAAACAGATATTTGCACATTGATGTTCATAACAGTATCATTCACAATTGCCAAAAGATGGAAGCAATCTAGATGTCCATCAGCCTATGAACGGATAAGCAACTTGTAGCATATATATCAATAATTATAATGGGATATTATTCAACCACTAAATATATTAAAGTCCTGATGCATGTAACAGCATATATTAACCTTGAGTACAATATCTACAATGAAATAAGTCAGACACAGAAGTAGAACTATTGTATGATCTTATTTTTATCAAGTAATTTTAATAAGCAAACTCATATGAATTGTATCTAGAGTATAGATTACCAGGAGATGATTGGATTTAGAGAATGGGGTGTTGGTGCTTAACTTGTATAGAATTTCTAATTGGACAGATAGTTAAGGTTTCGAAATGGTGGTGGTGATGATAGCACATTAATGTGAGTATAATCAACAGCAATAAGCTGTATAGATGAGTATGGTTAATTGGAGAAACTTTATTAGAATAGTAATTTAAATAGTAATTTTAAAAATCAAACATAGGACAGTACAGTACAGGGAAAACTATTGTATATGATGGACTATATAGTTGATAGTACAAGTATAAAAATGTTCTTTCATAAATTGTAATAAATCTTGATACTAATACAAAGTGTTAGTAATAGGTGTTAAAAATAGTACTTTTTTTTTAAAGTGCCCTTATCAATTGTAACAAATGTGCCACACCAATTCTAGGTGTTAGTGGCAGGGTAGTGTACAGTAATCCTATATCTTATGCATGATTATTTTGTATAGTCAGAACTTCTCTAAAAAAATAATAAAAGTCAAACACGGTAATAATTATAGCTAAATGACAATGAAAACATTACATAAAAAGCCCTCTGTAACAAACCTAAAGAAGCTCCTAAGAAAATGCATATCCACTTATATTTGGAAAAATAAACATTTGAAAAGAAGATAAGCTGAACACCAATGAATTAAATTAAAATTTCAATTTATTTAGGTTAAAATACTCCAAAATAATATCTGTGGAAGAGAATGTTAATGACAAAATATCAGTGAATTAAAAATGAAAATATATTAATCTTGTTGCCTTTCAACAAGATTAATAAATTAGAAACATTGGACATTATTAATAAGTCCATAAGAATTTTTAGAAATTATAAATTAAATAAAGAATATCTAATTGGCAGGAGACTCAGATTACATCAATACAGTTTTCAATGAGTTGAAAGTTCTGAAACTGACTAAGGAACAATTATAAAACCTAAATTGTTCTACAAAAACATAGAAACTGAACCAGTGGATAAAAATATTTCTAGAAAAGAAAATATCCAGCTGAAAAACTTTCAAAAGTCCATTGTGTAGAATTGCCATAAAACACCCCTTCACCAATACACCACAGCATGGTGGAATATTTGTTGCAGATTATGAGATAATCTCATCAGACTATTACCACCAACCATGGTCCATAGCACACATTTGGTACACTTTTTTAATATCTCCCCCCCCATTATCAACACAGTACATCTTTGGCATTGATGCAAGAATAGTACAGTATTGTTGTTAACCACAGTCCATAGGTCACACCAAATCATTGTTTTGTAAATTCACAGCCTTTCTAATAAAAACATATTTTAAAAAAATAGGCTGGGTTGGGGGAAAAATACACCAAATGTAAGATATGGACTATAGTTAGTAGTAAGATTTTGATGATACTCTTTCATAATTGGTAACATGTCTCATTTGATACATTTTTGCCTAAAATGTTACAATTTTTAGCTTTCCTTATAGTAATATGCATGCTGTTAGAATTTGCCTTTCAACAATTGTCATACCCATATAATAGTTCTGCTAGTCATAAACACCAATATGTACTGTAACCATTTCCATTCATTTCCAAAGATTTACAAACAACCTTTTAACCAATTCAGAAGCACATATTTTTATATTCAGGATAAGAGGAACTTACTAACCTCCAAAATTCTTGGTGAGAACTTAGAGATGCTGACTATAATGATCTGATATCCCTGAAGTAAAGTGTAACTCAATTTCAAATTTAGACCCAATGCTTTATTTTTATTAACATCACATGGGACTCTGCATAAATATTTATAATGTTTTAAGAATTTATCAAATAAAAACACCCTTTTTTCTACCAATGCTTTACTTTACTAGAGCTTCCTGAGGAAAGAGTTTATTCAATTATCCATCTCCCCAGTTTAAAATAGGACTTAGGAAATTATATGCAGTTGTTCAAAACCTTTTAAATGAATACACTGATTCATTACCTGTATTTTTTTGTGTCTTAGGTTACCAGGGCTGATATACTGAATAACAGATACTGGTTGGCTTACACAAGTATGTATCTTTTGTCTCTCAGCTATGGAGACTATAAATACACAATTAAGATGTTGTCACAAAAATGCTTTCTCTCAAATCTGTAGTTTCCTGGTTGTAGCTTACCAGCAATCCATAATTCAAACTATGTCTTCAGCACATGACTATTTCTCTCTTTGACTGTGTCCTACTGACTGAGTCAAATGACCTGTGGTTACAAGGAACCCAGCCATGTTGGATTAAGTACCTCCTTGATTCAGTTTGGCCTGATCTCAATGAATAACATCTTCAAAGATCCAATTAACTAATTCATTAACATACACAGTACTGGGCATGGAACAAGTCTTTGTGGGCAGGGGAGGTATGATTCAATCAACAACACACCCTGAATCATTTTTCTGGTCTCTGGCTACTTTTTTCTTCTACTGCCCATGAAGTTTTTTTTTTTTAATAATGTATTCTACATGTAGAGTTTGAAGTTTTGGTATTTTAACAATTATGAGTTACTATGATTTTACTGTGATTGTTTCTGAGGGTAAATCTTGAGGTATTGATATGTTCATTGATGTAAATTCTATGACTATATTGTGATATCCATGAAGTGAATTCTTGATTCCATTCATTAGTATTTCTTGCCAAATAGTGCCCAGCTGTCATTCAATAAGTTAATATTGAATAAAAGCATATAGAGATAAACAGAATATATTTCCTTCTGTACTTCTTCATATTTTGATTGCTTTCTTGTTATTCAGTTTAAAAGAGTCCAAGTGGATTTAATGAAAATGTGGAGCTGAACAGCATTCCAACTTGCTCCATGGAAGAAAGGACCATGGCAATTTCTCAATAGTGAAGAAATTTTCATGGATGAAGAAACTTTCCTGACAGCACAACAAGAAAGCTATAGCAAGTCTAGAAAGAATATGGAGCTGCAAGATGAAAATATATAGTGGTGGACATCTCTACGCTATGATCAAGCAAACTGTTTTTGAAAGATTAATGTTTTTCCTTAATGTGTAATAAAATATGAGCAAATGCAATGGAAACATATCACAAAATATTTTGATCACACAAGGCTCTCAGTGCATGAATTCTTGACAACCCAAAAGAAATTATGGCTCTCAGAATAAGATATCATATTTTTATCATGCAAAATTAATGTCATGAAATTAGACATGGTTATTTTATACTTAGGTTGCTCAAACATCTGAGTTGATTTCTCTTGGCTCAAGCCAGGTTATTTCTCCCGATTACAGATTCTATCTCTAATTTAACATAGAGTTGTGAACTGAATCCTGAGTCCGCACCTCTTGACTTCTCTTCCCACAGCCCACTTTTTATAGCCATCCTCATACCTTGTTGGATGAAGAGGAAGCAGAACCCCTATATTAAGGAGACATAATCACAAAGGCAGCTCTAATCCACAGATGCTAATCTCAGACTAAGTCACTCAGGTCTCCCACCTGACCCTTTAAACCCATTCTTATGATTTTATCACTGACCTGGGAAGAGAGCTATCTTCACAATTATTTTATAGCTATGAAGGAGGTAAAGATATTAAGCAACATCAAAACTGTGTGTTCAATGTTGCACATGTAAACAATGACTGGTGTGGGACACTTTCTAAGATATTCTTTCTGTCCTAGATTAATAATCTATGTATATTATATTCTATTTTATATTGTAGGCTTTGCCTAATAGCATGTTTCATAATTCAAGTGAGATTCAGCCCAGACATCTTACAGTGCATCCTGAAATATTAGACTTCAATAAACATCATGTTATAAAAATGAAACACATGTTTTCAGCTCATTGAACTCAATTTCCTTTCTTGGCTGAAAATCCTCCTAACCCATTTGTGACATACATACATGAAATTCTCATCAATATATCATACTTCTTGACAAACAAGCATGTCAGAAATGGCTATTTCTAAACAACATTATGGAGGAGTCTCTGTCGGATAAACTCCCCAGCATTTAATCCTGAAAGCACTTAAATGCTTCTCTTAAATAAGAGAAGTCTTATGTATGATCAATGCTGTCTGCATCATGTTGACATTAGCACTCCATACTATAAACCTCAAATGTGAAGTTTCTATCAGTAGGTCTTATAGAAGTTCAGTGGGTGTAATGGCCATATTTTCTTCAAATTTTGAATTTAGTCATCAGTAGTGCAGGCAGGTGAAGTGCCATGTAGTGTCATCCTTATCAGAGACCAGCTTCAGTGTGCTCTGTGATTCACCACCCAAGGCAACACTGAGTTCAAGTAGACAGTATCTGTTATCTTAACACACACCTTCATTCAGTTTATAGAACTGTGGATGTAAAATTGAATAAATGGAGAGAAATTCTTGTTCTCCATTGCCTATGTACCCTTGCTGGGGAAAAATAAAATATATGCTCTAGCAAATGGTGGTAATTGTTATGGAGACTGACAAAGCAAGGAAAGGAATAGGGACTAGAGTATTAGGGAGGATAGATTTTACTCAGAGAAGGAGCAGATTTCTTAGAACAATGTTAACTGGTTTTTATTGAGCATCCCTCTGTACCAAGCATAGTGATAACTTTTAAGAAGATTATCTTTTTTTCAGTTATTATAACACACTTCATGGTACATGTTTTATGGATAATAAAATTGAGCTTCAACAGATAAGTAGTTTTTTACTGCCAGAGAAGAGTTGATCTCTTAATCTACTATTTTTTTAATAATATATTTTTAAAGATACTTAGATTACATAAATGTTACACAAAAATTATAGGGATTCCCATATGCCTCACCTCCCACACCTCACACAACCTCCCACAAAAACATCCTTTATTAGGGTGGCACATCAACTGCAATGGATATACACATCCTGGGCCTTTGCCATTAAGCATGGACCATAGTTCACATTGTAGACCACACTCTCTTCCACACAGTTCTGCATGTTATATGATGATATAAAATGGCCTATATCTGTTGTTGCAATGTCACTCAGGATAATTCCCGAGTCCTGAAAAATCCCCTGTATTACAACTGCTTTTCCCTCTCCCTGCCACCAAAGAGTCCCGTAGCCACTGGCTCCACATTAATGTTGTAATTTCTTCATTGCTTGTATCACAATAAGTCTATAACAGAATACCAGTAAGTCCACTCTAGTCCATAGCTCTTCCCCCAATCCTGAGGAGTCTGGGATGGTGATATCCACTCTACCTCCAAGTGAGAGGGGTCTTATAAACATGGACAAGATGGATGGGATTATCCTGCCTGCAGCTAGCAGATTCTTTCCATTCCCTGGGAGGGTCATTGTCCATCATTACCTCCCCACCAGGTGTCCTAGGTGAGTCCATTGAGCTCTAGAGTAGGAGTTGCAAGTCCACCAAGATTCTGGTCCCAGCTGGCACATGGAAAGTCCAAAGACTCCAGTCTCTGGAAGTACACCTACAAACTCCAACACCACATATATGTTTGAATGGAAGGGACAGATGGACTATGTGCAGGGAAGACATATTTGATTCCAACTCTGTCACTCTCAGGAGTACATACTCCAAAGTAGGGTCCACTGATAAGGCACCAAACTCCGGATCTATCCACCTTGATATACGACCTGGGTGTCTCCAGAGCCCTCAGGACCCCCTCTATTTGGGGTGATATCCACATTGGAAGCATATGAGGTCCTACTGAGAAGGGCATAAGTGTTACTCTGGGATGACCTCCCAACTCACTTTGAAGTCTCTTAGTCATATGATTCATTTGTTTTTACCTTCCCCCCCCCTTTTTTGAGTACTTTTTCCAGTCATATTGCCAGTTGGCACTAGGTAGTCATCCATCATTGCCAGGGAGGCTCATGCTCAGGAGTCATGCGTCACACTGGGAGAAAGGTAATGCATTCATATGCTGAGTTTGGCTTAGAAAGAGGCTACATTTGAGCAACAATGAAACAACCCTTAGGCACCCCATAATAACAGGCTGTTTCAGTTTGAAGAGCAAAGACTCATAAGGCTAGTCATCAATAACAAGAGCCCATCAGTGGATCATCCTCATTTGCCAGGCACTGCACCTGCACTTGTAGGACTGTTGCTGGTCCCTTGGAGAATGTGGCAGAGCTCTCCAGGATGGGAATTCAGTATTCCCTCATTTATTGAGTGATTCTCCTTTAATTGTGACCATGTCTTGTGAGCATTTGAACAGTTTTATTTACCTTTTATGTATGTTCAGGTGATCTTCCTCCCATGTCTCCCCCATTGATGACACCACCCACCAATGATCCTCTCCCACCCCAGTTGTAACCCTTCTGTGATCCAAAGCTTCTTTAGAGATGAAGCCAATACAATAGCCAAATGCAATTAATAGGAAAATGAAATAATACTGATAAGTTTAAATGTAAGAGATAAAATACATAAAAACTTAAAAAAAATTAAAATTAAAATTAAATTAAAAGATTGGGATATTCAAAAAATGGGGGAAAATTTAAAAAAAAATTGTTTTTGACATTTTGCCTTTTATCACTGAAATATTTGGTGTCCAGTCTGTACCGTGGCACCTTCCCCCTCTCACTCCACAGTGTGTCACTATTTTTCATTTTGTTTTCAAAGAAGTTTTAGGTCACAGCCGAGTCACACACAGAATACAAGAGACTCTCATATACCCAAACTCCTCCCCCTTTCCTCAGCCCATATTAAAACCTTTTTGTATTTGGACGGTACTATTGTTATAACTGACAGATAGTGAAAAATAGCTACTAACCATTGTCAATGGTTTACAGTATAGTTTCCATTTTAGACCGTACACTTTTATAAATTTTGATATTTACCATGTCCTCTGTCCATCAGTGTAAAGTAATGAAAATCTTTTCCACTGACCACTAAATATCCCCTGTTTGATCTATTCTGTTCCTCCCTCCCCATCTTCCTGGGGCCCATGACGACCTCCTGGCTTTTCTCATTGGATGACAAGATTCATAGTTACATGCAAGAAGAAGTCTTGACACACTGGTTTGTCCTCCCCCATCAGGAACCGCCCTTTCTCTAAGACCCACCCACCTGTCTATTTCTGAGCAAACTGGTCCTCCCAAAAATGGGAGTCCATCTCCTTCCAACTCATTGTGTGGGTCTCCACCCACTGATACAACACATTATGACAAGATGAAAACTCACACACTCCCTAGATGCCTGCTCCAGGTGTGCCCTGTCCCAAATGCCTCCCCAACCAACACCCTAAACCAGTGACACTTCCTTGTCATATTGCCATAAGAGCATTCCCACCTCTGTACTTTCAACCTCATACCCACAAATCCCAAGTGTTCACCTAGTCCCTCTCCCATATCTCCCCTCAGTCTACTATTTTTAAGGTGATGGACACTGAAGTAATGCAGTCATTAGAGACTTTGTGAAGAAATTTGATGACTTAAAAACCAGTTGACATTTTCCTGTGTAAAGTAAGCCAGAAACAAATAGACAAATATTGTATGATCTCACTGATATGAACTAATTATAATAAGCAAACTCATAGAGTTAGAGTCTGTAATATAGGTTACCAGGAGATAGATTGGGTTCAGAGAATGGAGAGTTGATGATTAAAATGTACAGAATTTCTTTTTGAGTTGATTGTAATGTTTTGGAAATGGATGGTGGTGATGGTAGCACCTTATTAAGAGTGTAACCAATAGCAATGAATTATATGGTTAAATGTGGCTAAAAGTGGAAACTTTAGTTCATATATGTTTCAAGAGTAAGAATTAAAAGATAAAACATAGGATTGTGTAACAAATTGAACCCTATTGTAGATGATGGAGTAGAACTTACAGTATAAGAATCTTCTTTTATGAAACAAAATAAATGTACAACACTAAGAAAAGGTATTAAAATTAGGATGAAATATTGCTATATATGTAAAAATACACCTAATGTAAGCTATGGATAATAGTAAAAGTATTGTTTTAATATTTTTTATCAATTATAATACAGGTTATTGTTAAAAAATTAGTACAATTACAAAAAAGTATTAGCAATTGTAGCAAACATTCCACACAACTGCAAGGTGTTGTTGTGGGTGATACATGGAATACACACTTTATGCATGATTCGCCTATAAACACACTTAATGAATAATTATTCTACTAAGCAGCCAAAATATACAATCAGTTGATAATTTTTTCATGGAATTTTTTGTCTCTGGCTTCACTGGGCGTCCCATTCCAATTTCATTCAAATTAAAACCTTATTCAAAATTCTGAAGGGAGTTTATAATTTTATAAATTCAAGTTTTCCATTGGAAACAGCTACACCAAATGTAATTTAGCCTGATTTTACTTGCATTTATTTATTCATTTATTTATTTGTTGCTTGCTTGTATTTGTTTATTTCTTTCATTTCACATTAAATCAAATTATTTAGATTCTACCCAGGAATTTTTTTTCTATACAAATGTGTGTTAATGATGTAGATTAAGGTTTCTTGTGATGGTTAGGCTAATGGGTCTGCTCAGTCAGGTAATTGAGTCCAGGTGTTGGGTCAAGCAAGCACTGAGCTAATTGTATCTCAAGTGCATTTATGGACTTGGGTCACCAGTGAGTTTACTGTGTTAATGACTGATTACATCTGCATCAATCAGGGAGATTGCATCAGTAATGGATGAAACTTTTATCCAATCAGTTGAATGCCTTAAAAGGTGAGGTGATTTTAACATTCAGAGAGATTTTACAAGCTCATCTTTGGACAGCCACCTTCTCCCAGAAACTCATCAAGGACCTTTCATTCGACTATCATCAGAGCCCCTGGTTTGCAGCCTGCCTGTGGAACCTGAACTTGTGCATTCCCACAGTCGCTTGAGAGACACTTGTAAAATCTCATATTATTGACAGATATTTCCTGTTGTTTCTGTTTCCCGAGAAAACCCAGACTAATACAGCTTGGTACTGGGAGTGGTTTTTGAGGAACAGAGTCTTAAACATGGGACGTCAGAGGTGGTTCTGGGAGTTTCGTAATTGGCTTTCTACTCTAATTGGACTCAAGGGCACTAATGCCTTCCTTTCCAAAAATGAAGGGGCCACTAACAGTCCATGGCATGAGCTGGTAATAGAGATACACAAAAGAGCCTCACTGGATTCCCCTACTTCCCTGCTTATAAGAATCAAGGATCTGGGTGAGAGTGTTTTCAACACCTTAACAGAATTTTGTGGTGTCAAAAGGTATAATGATGTTGCCTGGCTCCTCCTGGATACTCTGGATACAGTTACAAAAGAAAGAGATGAACTAAAGTCTTCAAATTTGAAAATTAACTCCCACATGAATGACATGAAAGTTGCTATGTGTGCCCTGAAAGAAAATCTTGTCTCCTGTAGCCACAGACTTGAGATATCTGAGAATCAAACCCAGACTCTCATTCAGTGAGTAACAGAATTACAGAGGAAACTAAAATCTCAACCACACAGGGTTTCTGCAATTAAAATGGAGGCAGTGACTGGAAAAGAGTGGAACCCTGATCTCTGGGATGGAGACATATAGGATGATGATAATATTGGTGGGGATATTGGAACCCTAAATTCTGCTGAGACTTTACCAGATAAACCTGCAATGGCCTGCCCTATGGAGACCACACCTTGTCAACATTGTATCATCCATCCTCCAGCCTGCCCAAAAGAGTCTGGACTTCCTTCCAGCCCTGAGGCAGGTACCAGACAAGCTCCAGCATACACTGCCCAGCCTCCAGCCTGCCCTGAGGAAACTGCCTTCCAACCCCTGCCTGAATAGATTTACCCTGTCTCACCAGAAGAAAATGTAAAGTAATGCCCTGATGTCAGTATCTTGCAAGACATTTCTAATCCTATTCATTACCCACCACCACCACCCCTCTTGTCTTTAAGACCTATTACTAGACTAAAATCACAACAAGCCCCTGAAGGTGAAATACAAAGTGTGACCCATGAGGAAGCATGCTATACTCTGAAAGAAGTGGATGAGATTTCCAACTTATATAGAAAGAAATCAGGGGAATATGTGTGGGAATGGATACCAAGGGTATGGGATAATGGAGGAAGGAATATAAAGTCAGATCAGGCTGAATTTATTGATATGGGCCCACTAAGTAGAAATTCTGTGTTCAATGCCATAGCCTGTGGGGTTAGAAAGGGCTCTAACCATTTGTTTGGTTGGCTGTCTGAAACTTGGAACAAAGATGTCCTAGCATGTCTAATGTTGAGATGCCCAATTTGCCCTGCTATACAGTCGATGAGGGAATTCAATGGCTTAGAAAGATTGGAATGCTAGAATGGATTTACCATTTGAGACCTGCCTTCCCACCCCAGGAATGTCCAGAGGATATACCTCTAACCAGGACTGTGAAAAATAAATTTGTAAGACTAACCCCAAATTCTTTGAAGAGGTCTCTGGTTGCTCTCCACTGTTGTCCAGATATTACTGTAGGGAGGGCTGTAGTGGAGTTGGAATCCTAAACCATTATGGGGATGATCAGATCTTGGTCTGGTAAAAGTCAAGAATGGGCAGGTCATCACCAAAGGAAAGGTGGGCATGGCTAACCAAATGAAAGGCAGATTCAAAACAGTACTCAGAATAGTCTGCATTTCATGGAGTTATGGTGTTGGCTAATAGATCATGGAATACCTAGAAGTGAAAAACAATGGCAGTCTAATAAATGTCTTATGGATCTGTATAAGCAGATGATTTTAGGTCAAGTGAACAAAACCCTAACTCAAATTGCAGATTAAAAGAACCACAGCCAGCTGAAGTGCTTCCTGAGGGTAACAGGAACATGGAATGGGTAGTGGAAGAAGGTAATGATAAATATGAACTTTGATCCCATGACCAGTTACAGAAATGAGGAGTGTAATAGTCATGAACCCTTCTTCCTTGTTTTGAGTATGATTGTATATGTACACAAAAATAATTTCTTTGTTTCCTTCCCCAAACCTTTCCCCTATCATATGAAAAGTTGCAGTAATTTCATGTCATAATATTTAATGATGTCAAGTTGAAGAGTGAATATTACACAAGGACTTGCATCCTATTCTCTAGGGAATCAAACATTTCTGGTTGTATGCAGACAAGATGAACATTGTTAGGTGGAAATATATATGTATGGTTGTTATTGGTTTTACCTAGAGACTAAGTATGGTTTAAGGTAATGTGTATGGTTGCTGAGTTGACAAGGGGTAGACTGTGATGGTTAGGCTGATGTGTCAACTCAGCCAGGTAATTGTGTCCAGGTGTTGGGTCAAACAAACACTGGGCTAGAAGATGGCATTGGCTTAGGAGGGCAACTGCGGACAGCTCCCAGATCATGGCAGATAGTGGATGGGGTGCATCACAGGGGTCTGTGCTGTGGGCGTGTGGAGTAAGAAGCTTGGGACATCTATCTGGACAGATCGACGGTGTGGACTGAACCATAGAGATTCTTGAGTTTTAAGTCTGCCTGTGGTGGTTAACACAATCGGCTGACCCCACCATTACAGGAAAAAAAAAAAAAGCCGGTTGGAAGTGTGACTCCCGTCCCTCCGGTAACTGGGTGACCTGAACCGGTGGGAGGGGGCATTTTCTGAGGGAGGAGCTTTGGTAAGAGAGTTTTATCATCTGCGGATTTGGCTTCCTGAAGCCCCTCGCAACTTAGACGAACAAAACAGCTGCAGTGAATCGGCACCTGGAGGAGGGGAGGGGTTAATCTTCTAGGGAGTTGATTAGCCTAGCAGCCCAGGGATTAGCCCTGGCCCACAGAGCTGGGAAGAGGGGCAATCTCCAAGAGAGGGAGAGTTCTGACAGAAAGCAGAGAGGGGATATTTTAGCTGTCAATCTGGCTGCCTGCACCCCCTCATAACTTTGGGGAACAGATAAGCCAGCTTGAAGCAGTGCCAGGCTGAGGAGAGAGGCAAATCTGCAGAGTTAACCTCATTTATATGCAGCCCGATGACCCAGGGGCTCTGATCCAGAAGGGCGGAGTCTGCCGGAGTCTGCCGTTTTTAGTGTTCTACACTGAAATTCATCAGACTTTTGCGTCCCTGGGGAATGCAGAAATTGGGAAGTGCTTGATTACTTTCCAGGAGACCAGTTAGGGCCTCCTCCGTGAGGGGGTGGTCTAGAGAAGGACTTATTTTTGGTCCTGTATTACACCAATAAATAAATAAATAAATAAATAAATAAATAAAACGGTCCCTTTAATAAATGAAAAATAAATTCTTTATAATTTAGTTTAATAGCCAAAAGCTTCTTCAGGACCTGCATATAAAAACCCTGCAGGGAAATTGTTGGATAAACACAAGCAGGCTGAGAGGATCCACGGGACCCCAGGGAATATTGATCTCCCTTAGGTTTGGTTGACTGCTTGCCAGTGTGGTTGCTTGCTTTTTCGCTGTTTATTTGTTGCCTCTTGCTTTTCTTTCCTCTTTCCTCCCCCCTTTCTTCTTTCTTTCATTTTTTTAAAATTAGATGCTCCTAGGTTCTCTCTTCTTAGCTGTGCTTCTTCTTCAGTAATTTTCCATTCTCCCTATATATTGATTTTTATTCCAAACTATTATCCCTCCTTCACCTTTCTGACCTGTGCTTTCTGTTATGACTATTAAATTTCACATTTTTTCCATACGCCCACAACTCAAGGGTGTCCATTTCTATTCCCTCTATTTTGTTTTTTTTTCCTTTCTTTATTAATATTAACTCTTTCCTTTTAGCCCTTTCTTAACTCTTTCTCTCCCTCCTCATAATTCTAGCCCTCTAAATCATTATATATATATTCCTCTATTTGATTTCCCAGTCCATTGTGGGTACTCCACTTTCTTTCCTATTACTCTACCCTGTCTACTTGATTTAAATATTCACTTCATTAAGTCTTATTTGGTCTCTCTTCTAACTTTTATTAATATTACTATTATCCTTCTCCCTTTCTCACATCTTTAGATTCCTCCAGACCTAATATTTTGCCTTCAAGGGAACATACAAAGAAGCAAGAAAATCAAATAAGAAGAAAAAGTATCAAAGAGAAAACTTTACACATACACAGAAACACCAGCTAAATAAAACTCTAGAGCAGAGAGAGAAGCTATTCAACTGAATAAATCCATCAAGATAAAATGATGACCAGAGGGCAACAAAAAATTACAAACCACACTGAGAAACAGGAAAACATGGACCAATTCAATGAACAAACTAAAAATGAGGAAAAGAACTGAAGCAGATCATTGAACAACTAATTGAAGCTTTCCAAACAAATATTATCGACCAACTTAAAGAAGTGAAGGGAGAGATTAAAAATATAAAGAAGACACTTGGAGAACCTACTGAAGAAAGTGTAAACACTCCCAAAAAGATAATGGATATGATGGTGACCAATGGCATAATCCAGGAAATCAAAAAGATCCTGGATTCACATAGCAGCAGATTGGAACAGGCAGAAAAAAGAATTAGTGATGTGGAAGACAATACATCTGAAATCAAACAGATAGTAGAACAAATAGACAAAAAGATAAAAAAAATCCAACAGGGACTCAAGGAATTAACCGACAACACAAAATGCTCAAACATACGCATTATCGGCATCCCAGGAGGAGAAGAGAAGGGAAAGGGAACAGAAGAAGTGTTGAAGGAAATAATGGCTGAAAACTTCCCAACCCTATTGGGAGAGATGGATGCGCAGATCCAGGAAACAAAGCGCAACCCAAACAGTATAAATCCCAACAGGCCAACTCCAAGACATATACTTGTAAAAATGTCCAATGCTCAAGACAAAGAGAAATTAATCAAGGCAGCAAGAGAAAAGAGAACCATCCCATACAAGGGAAGCACAATAAGATTAAGTGCTGATTTCTCAGCTGAAACCATGGAGGCAAGAAGACAGTGGTATG
>JAQZBX010044764.1:0-21258 GCA_029593785.1 Cabassous unicinctus
TAAAAATGGAGTCACACAATGTGTACTGACTTCTGTCTGGTTCCTGGCACTGGGCACTCACGTTTTTGCAGGTAACCGTGGTTGAGTAGCTGTGGGTCTACACCATAGTGTATTTATCCGGTCACCTGCTGGTGGACACTCATGTGCTTTCCAGCTTTTCCTTATGAGAAATGAAGCGGCCAGGACGCAGGCTTTCTTTCCTCTTGGGCCAATACCTAGGAATGGAATGGCTGGATCATAAAGGAGGTGTAACTTTAAGAAACTGGCCAGCTGGTTTCCAAAATGGTGGTTTCATTTTACCTTCCCGTCCCCGGTGTGTGAGAGCTCCATTTCTCATAAATCCTTGCCAAGGTTTGTATGTTCAGACTTTAAATTGTAGCCATTCTCATAGTGTGTAGTAGTATCTCACTGTGGTTTAAACTTGCATTCCTTAATGGCTAGTGATGCTGAACATAGTTTCAGGTGCTTATCTCCTGCAGGTATATTTTCTGTACAAACCCTTTGCTCACTGGGTTGTTAGTTTTCTTATTACTGAGTTTTGGCAATTCTTTATATACTCTGGTTACAAATCCTTTGTCGGATACATGTTTTGCAAAGATTTCTCTCCCAGTCTGTGACTTGTCTTTTCAGTCTCCTAACAGTGTCTTAAGAAGAGCAGAAGTTTGAAGTTTTGATGAAGTCTAATATATTGATTTTTTTCCTTATATGGCTCAGGCTTTTGGATGTCATAGTTAAGAAATTTTTGCCTAAACCAGGGTCATGAAGATTTTTCCACCTATGTTTGATTTTAAAGGTTTTATAGTTTTAGGTTTTACATTTAGGTCTATGATCCACTGTAAGTTAAATTTTGTATATGGCAAAAAAAAAATTGTGTTTTTTTTGCATATGGATATATCGTTGCTCCAGCAGCATTTGCTGAAGAGATTGTCCTTTCTCACTGAACTGCCTTTGAACCTTTGTCTAAAACCAGTTTTCCATGTACGTGTGTGTCTATTTCTGGTCTTTCCATTCTGTCCAATTGATCTATTTGACTCTCTACACAAATCCTACAACACTGATCCCTGGACTTGTGCTATAAGATAGACCACAAAACAATTTTCAAAAAAATTTAAAAGATAGAAATCTTAAAAAGTAACTTCTCCAACCACAATGGAATGAAGCTAGAAATCAGTAAAAGAGGGAAAAATGGAAAATTGTCAAAAATGTGGACATTAAACATCATACTCTAAAGCAATCAGTAGGTCAAAGAAGAAGTCACAAAGGAAATTGGGAAATTCTTTTAGATGAATGAATATAAAAACATATCAAAATTTATGGGATGCAGCAAAAGAATGACTTAGAGGGAAATTTATAGCTGTAAATGCCTACATTAAAAAAGAAGATTTGAAATCAACAACCTAACTTAATATCTTATAAACCTAGAAAAGAAGAGCAAACTAAACCCAAAGCCAGTAGAAGGAAGGAAATAACAGAGATTAGAGCAGAGATAAACAAAATAGAGGGTTGAAAACAATAAAGAAAATCAATGAAACTAAAAGTTGGTTATTTTAAAAGATCAAGATAATTGCCAAACCTTTAGCCAGACTGAGAAATAAAGAGAGAGGAAAAAAATAACAAATCAGATATGAAAGCAGGGACATTATTACCAACCTCACAAAAAATTAAAAGTATTATAGGAGAATAATGTGAAGAATTCCATGCCAACAAATTAGATACTCTAGATGAACTAGTAAAATTCCCAGAAACATACAAATTACAAAAACAGAATCAAGAAAAAATAGAGTATCTCAACAGACCTGTAACAAGTAGAGATTAAATCAGTGTATTAGTCAGCCAAAGGGGTGCTGATACAAAACACCAGAAATTTGTTGGCTTTTATAAAGGGTATTTATTTGGGGTAGAAGCTTACAGTTACAAGGCCATAAAGAGTAAGTTACTTCCCTCACCAAAGTCTATTGCCACGTGTTGGAGCAAGTTGGCTGCTGATGTCTGCAAGGGTTCAGGCTTCTTGGGTTCCTCTCTTCCCAGGGCTCATTTCTCTCTGGACTCAGCTGCTCTGCTTTTTTGACAAGGACAGCTATAGACTTTCAGGCAAACAGCTCATCTTTCTTCCCGGGGCCTCTGCCGTGTCTAATCGAGCCTTCTCTCTGCTCCTCTGCGTGCTTACTTCCCAGGCTCCAGCATTAAAACTCCAACTTCACTTCTCTGTGGTGTGGTTTCTCTGTGAGTCCGCGCCCGCCAAGGGGGCAGGGATGCAACGTCCTACTGATGTGGCCCAATCAAAGCCTTAATCATTATTTAATCAAGTAAAAGTAAAACCTCTGAATCCAATACACTCTATTATGCTCAGAGGAAAAGACCAGTTTACAAACAATCCAATATTTCTTTTTGGAATTCATCAATAATATCAAACTGCTACAATCCCTTATGATATAGATGCAAAAATCTTCAACGAAATGCTAGCAAACTGAAGCAAACAATATATTAAAAGGCTTATATGCCACAATCATGTGGGATTTATCCCAGGAATGCATAAGAAAATCAAATGATATACCACATTAATAGAACAAAGGAAAAAATGACACACATGATCATCTCAATACAGGATGAAAAAAACGTTTGAAAAAAATCCCATACCCTTGCATGATAAAAACTTTAGCAAACTAGGAATAGAAGGGAATTCCCTTAACATGTTAAAGGGCACTTGTGAAAAACCCACAGCTAACATACTCAATGGTGAAAGACTGAAAGCTTTCCTCCTAGTATCAGGAACAAGGCAAGCATGTCCACTTCCACCAGTGCTATTTACATTGTGCTGGAAGTCCTAGCCAGAGCCATTTGTCAAGAAAAAGAAATAAAATGTATACAAATTGGAAAAGGGGAAATAAAACTATTTTCAGATGAAAAGATTCTTTATATAGAAAATACCAAAGAATACACACCCACACACACAAAACTTCTAGAGCTAGTAAATTCAGCAAAGTTGCAGGGTACAAGATCAACACTCAAAAACTGTGACAGTTTGAATTTGGTGAATCCCAAAAAGAGAAAGATTATATTTTTGAACTAATCCACTTTCATGTGTGTGAGACTCTTTTGAGTGGACCACGTCAGTGAAGTGTGAGCCAGCTTGGGTCTCCACCCTCTTGCTGGGTCTGATATAAATGGAGACACAGAGAGAGAGAGACAGGTGAAAAGGAAACCACCATATTGATCCTGCCATGTGAGAGGCGGGGCTTCAGGAGAAGAGAAGCCCGTGGGCTGAGAGAGGTTCTGAAGCCTGGAACCAGCAGAGCACAGAGGCAAGGAGAGAGGCCCCCTAGGGGTTGGGCCCACTGAGCAGCTCAAGGCTCTAGAGATGAGCCATATGCCCGACAGCTTACAGCTGAACTTAGGAAGAAAGCAGAGCAGCCGAGACAGAGAGAGGAAGCCAGAAAGAGACACGCCCTATGCCTGGTTACTCCCAGCTGAGCTCCCAGAGATGGAGAGCCCAGAGGGGAAGGCTGAGACCTCAGCAGAGCTCACCCACCATCTTGCTTCACCACATGGCAGCTGATTTTGGTGAGGAAGCATCTCTGATGGTGCTTTGATTCAGACATTTCACAGCCTCAGAACTGTAAGCTTTTACCCCAAATAAATCCCCTTTATAAAAGCCTACACATTTCTGGTACTTTGCATCAGCAGCCCTTTGGCAAACTAAGGCAGCATCCAAAAGAATAAAATGTTTAGGAACAAATGTAACCAAGGAGGAAGACTTGTTACTGAAAACTACGAAACATTGCTAGAAGTGACTAAAGACCTAAACAAATGAAAAGACATTCCATGTTTATGATTAGAAGACAAAAGATGGCAGTATTTCCCAAAGTTATCTACAGATTCAGTGCAATCCTATCAAAATTCCAGTAGCCCTTTTCGAAGAAATGGAAAAGGTGATCCTTAAATTTATATGGAATTGCAAAGAGCCCTGAATAGCCAAAACAATCTTGACAAAGAAGAACAAGGTTGGAAGACTTACACTTTCTGACTTCAACACTTACTATAAACCTACAGTAAATAAAACAGTTTGGTACTGGCATAAGGGAAGACAAATATATCAAAAGAATAGAATTGAAAGTCCAGAGATAAACATCTATGGCCAACTGATTTTTAACAAGAGTATCAAGACCATTCAATGGGGAAAGAAGAGTCTCATCAACAAATTGGGCTTAGACAACCAGATGACCACATGTAAAGTAATGAAGTTGAAACCCAACCTCACTCCATAGGCAAAGTTAACCCAAAATGGATTTTTAAAAAAACTAAATATAAATGCTAAAACTATAAAACTCTTAGAAGAAAATATAGGGGAAAATCTTCATGAACTCGGATTTGGTAATGGATGCTTATATATGGCAACAAAAGCACAAGCAACAAAAGAAAAAATAGATAAATAGGACTTAATCAAAATTTAAAACGTTTGTACATCAAAGGATATTATCAAGTGAAAAGACAACATACAAAATTGTTGGAAATGGTTGTGAGTCACATATCTGACAAGGGTTTAATATCCAGAATATATAAAGAACTGCCACAACTCAACAAAATAATGACAAGCAACCCAATTAAAAAATGGACAAAGGAATTAAATAGGCATTTCTCCTAAGAAGATACACAAATGACCAACACAAGATGTTCAACATAATTGGTCATTTAAAAAATGCAAAGCAAAACCACAATGAGATACCACTTCACACTTACTAGATTGGCTTAAAGCACAAGAATGCAAAATAACAACTGTTGGCAAGGATGTGAAGAGATAGGAACCCTCACACACTGACAGTAGGAATGTAAAATAGTGTAACACCTTGGAAAACAGTTTGGGGTTTGGTTCCTCAAAATGTTAAACATAGAATTACCATATGACCCAGATATTCCACTCTTACGTATATACCTGAGAGACAAGGAAACATATGTCTACTCAGAAACTTGTGCACAAATGGTTACAGCAGCATTATTCATAATAGCCAAAAGGTGGAAACAGCCCAAATGTCCCACAACTGATAAATGGCTGAACAAATTGTGGTGTATACATACAATGGAATATTATTTAGCCTAAGAAGGAATAGAGTACTGTTACATGGTACAACTTGGATGAACCGTGAAACTATTATGCTAAGTGAAAACAGCCAAACATAAAAGGTCACCTATTGTATAATTCCTTTTATAGATATGTCCATAATAAATATCTAGTCAGAAAGCAGATTCAAGGCTAGCTACCAGGGAATGGGGGAAAAGGAGAATGGAGTGAGATTACTTAGTGGGTATGGGATGTTTATATGGGATGATGAAAAAGTTTTGAAACTAGAGAGATCTGGTGGTTACACAATAGACTAAACGCCATTGAATTGTACACTTCTAAATGATGAATTGTATGTTATGTGGATTTCATTTCAATTATTACAAGAAGGTTTATGTAGAGAAGACACCTGGAAGTGGGACCAGTGAGTGAAAGAGTTAGGCTCACCTTCAGCCTTGCTAGGACTGCTCTTCAAAGTGATTGTACCAACACTGTGGGAGAGCTCCTGTTTCTCTAAATCTTCATCAGAATGTGATATTTTCAGATTTACTCATTTTTGCGAGTATGGTGGGTGAAAAATGCAGTCTCCCTGTTTTTTGTTTTGTTTTGTTTTTGAGGTTTCGGGGCCGGAATTGAACCCAGGACCTCGTAGGTGCGAAGCCGGCGCTCAACCACTGAGCCACCTTGGTTCTCCTGAGTTGGTTTTCTCATTTGTTTTGATTGTTTTTTTGTTTGTTTGTTTTTAAAAGGCATGGGGACCTGAACCTGGGACATCCCATATGGGAAAAAGGCACTCAACCACTGGAGCCACATCCGCTCCCCATTGTTGATTTTTAATTTTCATTTCCTTGATTGCTAATGGGATTGAAAATCTTTTCAGACATTAGCTGGTTATTAGAGTTTTTCTACCTGTGAATTGTGTTCATTCTTGCCTCTTTTAGATTATTTATCTTTTTTTTTAGAGGCTTATTGGAATTCTTTATTATTATGGATATCGATTATTTGTTGATTACGTGGGTGTCTATTTTTCCTCATTATATGGATTGGATTTTTACTTTGCTCATGATATCTTTTGCACAGATGACTTAATTTAAAAATAGTCAATGTTATCTAGTTTTCCTTTATAGTCTGTGCCTTTTTATTGTTTTATTCCCATGTGTACATGTTTGGGTGTATAACTTTCTCTACTACTTGTTTTTCTTATTCAATATTGTGTTTGAAAAAAAATTACCCTTATGGATATTATTTGATCTATTTTATTTATTTCAACTGATCCTGATGTCATAACGATATTCTTTATGTTGTCTTCTAAAAGTTTTACAGTTTTACTTTTCACATTTACGTTTCTTCCATGAGTGGACTTGCATATCTTTTGTGAGATTTATTTCTAGACACTTTGTAACTTTTGTTACTACTGTGTGTGTTCAATTATATCTTCTAATTACTAATTGTTTGTTCCTTATGTATTTGAATGCAATTTTAGTATATTATTATCACTTTACCCAGTAATCTCATCAAATTCTCCTCTTATATACATATCAAGAAGAGTTTCTTGAATTTTCTATGGAAACAATCTTATCATCACATCAGCAGTGAGTAAGTGATGTGAATCAGTGAAAAAGAATGATAGACACTTATCTTCCTTTCCCATCCTTATATCTTTGATTTCTTATTGTGCCACGTGGACGTCCAAAAGATGTTGACTAGAAGTAGTGATAGCAGGCACCCTTGTTTTGTTCCTGACTCGAAATGGAAGGCTTCTAACATTTCCCAAATACATATGATGTCTGTCGTGGAATTTAGTACCTAATCTTTATTAGGATATAGATGTTCCCTTCTATTCTATTCTTAGTTTACTAAGAGTTTTGTCATGAATGAGTATTAAATTTTATTTGTTGACTTTCTTGTATATTATGAAATAATCATATGATTTTTCTCTCAAAATGTTAATGAAGTGCATTACATTAATAGATCAACCCAACTTATTCATGATGTATTTTTTAAGTTCATTTTTAGAGTTGATTTGTCAACATTTTATTTAGGATTTTTGCATTTATGTTCAAAACTGAGTTTAGTTTGTAATTTTCTTTCTCATAGTGCTGTTGCCTGATTTTTTTGTTCCAGATAAAATGCCTCTCCTTTATTTGAACTCATTATGCTTTCTTACAAGTAAAACCCATATAAAAATTTTAGAAAATTAGGTGTGTCATTTAGAATCAGGTGTTTGAAAGATATATAATAGCATTATGAAATTTTTCACTTTCAACTCAACAAATTCTTTAATCCTAATTTATTTAATCATTATATATTATATATAGTTATTATATGGTCTGCCTTTATTTTATGATAAAATCTGCTTTTATCAAAAATTGTTAGCCACATAGTAATATGCCTTGCATGAGATAGAATTTTAACAGAAAGAGTTAAACACTGAGCATGTTTCACAGGGTGGTTTTTGCAGCTCCACTATGACCGAGGACAGGTGATCTGCCCGTCATATACATCCAATACAAGACCTGGCATATATTTAAAAAATAAAATTATGCTCAGAACCTTGCCAGATTTTAATGTCAAGTGAGACCAATGAGTTTGGAAGCCTTATGTGTATTGTTCAAACTCAATCACTATAGTTATACATCATCATTTTAATGACTTCACTGTTGTTCTCATGTGTCATAAATGATCTACAAATTGAAGACGGTACTTTGGGTATAGTCTGTTGACAATTTTAATTGTAAAATGGTAAACACTTAAAACCATATTTTTAAAAATTCTATTTTCCTGGTCTATCTGCACTTACCTGTACCATGGTTTCCTGGCCAAATTGTTAGGGCTGTGATGATTTGGTTTCCAAATCAGATGATTTGTGATGATTTTCAGTGATGATTTGGTTTCCCCATCAGAGGAACAGGCCCCATTTCAGGATGACACAGCTTTGGCCCAGAGGACTTTGACTTTGGCCCTCGCCATCTCGGGCTCTTCATACCTGGGCCATCTCACCTCTATCACCGGACTATGCCAATTAGTTCTCTTTAATTAAAGAGTGAAGGTTTTCTCTGCCACCTGAGCTCTTCTGGGTCACCTGTGCTCTGAGTAGAATCTAAATTTGTTTCTTTGTTCTTGAAGGGACCCCCTGTCTGACACTCTTGAATGGACCAGAGGGCTGAATTCTGACCCTATCATAATGACTCTGTCGGTCCCTACCCTTTCTGTCTACCTCTGCAATACTCCTTTCATTTTCAGGACCATATGCTTTCTAGTATCTTTCCAAGTGCTCAAGCCAGTCTCTGAAACCCAAACATCTCCCTCCTGGGGCAAAGGAATCTTTCAGCACAGAGCGAGGTCCAGATTTCCCTCCAGCTGCACCTTAATTTCCCCGGGCCAACTGAACAAGGTTTTAGAGGAAGAAACCTCATTTGTGCCTTTGAGCATCCTCAGCAGCTTCTTCAGAATCACGGTGGTGAATCCTTGGCATATTTGCCGGGAATGGTGGGTCTTCTCCCTCCAGATGGTCACAACTTAATCCCACTTCAAGTTCCTGGCAATTGAATTCTCCCCTGAGAAGGAAATTGTATGAGCTCCATGAACATTTGATATATGGATATTTCTAAACAGCCTGACTTGGAAAAGATTAAAACAGCCTTGTATTCCCAATCCCTCAGACCTCCTTGCCGACAGGACCCAGATTTTAATCTGCTCCAGGTGGCGGGACTCAGGAAGGTTTATATCTCTCAGCGTCTTCAATTAATGCCAAGTGTAATCGTAGCTGGCAGAGCCCTGGGTGTTCTGGCAGGTTGAAGGGATGGGCACAGAAACTCCCTGCCAACTCCTTCAAGGACTATATTTTGTATTGTGCTTTTCATAATCAAAAGCTACTGTGATTAATGAGCTACAGGCAATGGGTAATCCCCTATACTTAAAAAGTCAAAGCCATGGAAAAGAAAAATAGAAGCAAATTATTCTTCGTCGTTTCGGGTTTCCTGACCTCAAAGGTTTTGTGAAAAGTCTTTCCTTTGGGACCTTTGCCATGCAGCCGGCTGAAATCTGATTGAGTCGTGCAATTTCTGAGTGCAGGAGAGGTTGCCTGCTGTTGTGCATCAGTGTGTGTGTTTTAATTTTGCTCATGAGCTCAGAGGCCTTTGGAACGGACCACATTCAAAAGTAAAACAAAGCAGCAAAACATGGGAATTGGAAATAATCACCTACCTGGACTTGCTGTGGCCTGTTTGATCGGCTTCTGGTCTGAGGCAATCTAAAGTGAGATTTTTCCAGAGCTCGTTATAGGGACAACTCTACCAATGGAAACTGTGACAATCCACGCCCCCCCCCAACCTTTGCATTATCTTCAGCAAAATATAAAAGTCCAATTTATACTCCACAACTGAAATGGAATTTCTACCTCAGAAAAAGTTAGGAGTCCAACAAACGTTTTCCTTTAATTTGATGGCTATTGTGAGGTTAAAAAGTGAAGCTTTCTAAATTTCGTGGGACAAAACAAAGGAATCAGGGTTCTAAAGCAGAAGAAGGAAAGAGACTAGGGCCTGCATGTCGTGCCTAAAACACAAGGAGCTTGAGCGAAAAACGCCTTTAGAAACTGAAATAGATTTACAAAATTTTTGATGTAGGCAACTGTCTAGATTTTTATGACTACCAAGAGGTTATTAGAAATTTTTTAAAAATTTTTTTGTTTTTTCCCATTTTCTGAATATCCCAATCCTTTAATTTTATTTTATTTCTAGTGTTTTTTTTTTAAGTTTCCATGTATTTTATCTCTTATATTTAAACTTATCTTTATTATTTCATTTTCCTATTAATTGTATTTGGCTATTATATGGGCTTCCTCTTCAAGGAAGGTTTGGATCACAGAAGGGTTACAGAGGGGGCAGGAAGGGATCGTTGGTGGGGGGTGTCTGGGATGGGGGTTTCATGGGAAGAAGTTCACCTGAATATACATGAAAGATATATAAAATTGTTCAAATGATCAAGGGGTGGGGCATGGTCACAGTGGGTGGAGAATCACTCAATAAATGAGAGAATACTGAATTCCCAGCCTGGAGAGCTCTGCCACATTCTCCAAGGGAGCAGCAACAGTCCCCCGAGTGCAGGGGCAGTGTCTGGCAAGGAGGATGGTCCACTGATGGTTTCTTGTTATTGATGACTAGCCTTACAAGTCTTTGCTCTTGTAATTGAAACTTAGCCTACTGTTATGGGATGCCTAAGGGTTGCCGCCTGAGAGCCTCCTTGTTGCTCAAATGTGGCCTCTCTCTAAGCCAAACTCAGCATATGAATGCATTACCTTCCCCCTAGGGTGAGACATGACTCCCAGGGATGAGCCTCCCTGGCAACGAGGGATTAATACCAAGTGCCAACTGGCAATACGACTGGAAAAAGACCTTGAATAAAAGGGGGAAAAGATAAAGACAAATGAGTTCATGTGGCTAAGAGACTTCAAAGAGAGTCAGGAGGTCATCCCAGAGGTAACGCTTACGCACACCTCAGCAGGCTCTCATAGAACACCAGAGTGGATATCACCCCACACAGAGGGGCTCCTGAGGGCTCTGGAGACACCCAGGTCCTATATAAGGGGGAATAGCTCCAGAGATTGACGCCTTATCAGTGGGCTCTACTTTGTAATCTGTGCTCCTGAGAGTGACAGAGTTGGACTCAAATAAGTCCTCCCTGCACATGGTCCATCAGTCCCTTCTATTCAAACCTATATGTGGTGCTGGAGTTTGTAGGTGTACTTCCAGAGACTGGAGCCTCTGGCCTGCCCATGTGCCAGCTGTGCCTGGAATCTTGGTGGAGCTGCAACTCCTACTCTACAACTCAATGGACTCACCCAAGTCACCTGGTGAGGAGATGATGATGGACAACAGCCATCCCAGGGAATGGAGAGAGTCTGCAGCTGCAGGCAGGATAGTCCCATCCATCTTATCCATGGGATATAAGCCCCCTCTCACTTAGAGGTGGAGTGGACATCACCATCCCAAACTCCTCAGGATTGGGGGAAGAGCTATGGACTAGAGTGGACTTAATGGTATTCTGTTGTAGACATATTGTGATTCAAGCAATGGAAGAAATTATAACAGTGAGGTGGAGCCAGTGGCCACTGGACGCTTTTGGGGCAGGGAAGGGAAAAGCAGTTGCAATACAGGTGCTTTTTCAGGACTTGGGAATTATCCTGAGTGACATTACAATGACAGATATAGGCCATTTTACATCAGCATATAACATGCAGATCTGTGTGGGAGAGAGTGGGGTCTACAATGTGAACTATGGTCCATGCTTAGTGGCAAAGCCCCAGGATGTGTATATCCATTGCAGGTGATGAGCCACACTAATGAAAGATGTTCATGTGGGATGTTATGGGAGGTGTGGGAGGTGGGGAACATGGGAATCCTTGTAGTTTTTGTGTAACATTTATGTAATCTAAGCATCTTTTAAAATATTTTTTAAAAAAATTTCTCTTTGCTTTAATAAAATTCTAAAACTGTGGATAACCTTTAAAAAAAAAAAAAAGAGGTTATTAGAGAACAGAAAAACAGTCTTCATAAGTTTTGGCTCAAGTAAAAACTTAGTCTGTCCTTGGCACTTTTTTCAATTTTGTAAATGACCAAAGATTGTATTTACGATTAGAGTTCGCTTGTCATGGTAAAATGGTGGAACGACTTCATTACACCTTGTTTTGAAAAGCTGCAGAAGTAGAGTCAATTTTATCTTATCGCAGGTGACACAGACGGCTGTATGACTCCCCACGGGGTGGGTGCTTTGCCTACGTCCCACTCACAGCTCACAGATGGCGCGAAGTTGCTGCAGGAGGCCACCGCTCACCTGGGCCGCAGCAGCGGGGACGGAATTCCTCCAGAGACGTCCTCGGTGAAGGAAGGCTCTGCCTCGGGAAAGGAACTGGGAGCCCTCCAAGGACTTGCAGAGAAGAGCTCTCAAAAAACAACATTTCCAGACTGGAGAGCGTGTCTGCGTGGGGGTCTCATTCTATCCCGCCGAGCGGGGCCCTCCCCTTTGCGATCTACAAGACGCATGAGCCCAGGCCCACTATGTCTCAAGAACGTGGCCCATTGGGGGGCAGATGTGGCTCAAATGGTTGGGTGTCCGTCTCCCATATGGAGGGACCTGGGTTTGATCCCTGGGACCTCCTGGTTAAAAAAAAAAGAACGTGGCCCAGTTCCGAGGGAAGACATGAAGGAAATGATGCACAGGGAAGGGAAGGACGCCCCTGTCCTCTTCTGGGTGGTACGGGGACCCACCGTCCCTCCCACGGTGTCCCTGCCACATGACCTTTGCCGCTGTGCCCCCTGGGTGAGCATCTCCTGCTTCGAGGCTTGGGTCCGAATGCCTGCAGCACCCATGACTTGGCCCCCGTTCCTGCCACCTAACTATGAGGTCACCCTCCCACCGCCCTGCTTGTGGCCTTCTCCCCTCCCTGCTGGGTGCAGGTAAATGACAGTCCCCTCACTGCAGGTCTGTTGGCTCCCAAGTCTCATCTCTTTCCACTGCCTCCCTCAGGAGGCTGGAGCCTCTGATACTAAGACTCAGGAGGCTGGAGAGCTGCAAGAAAAGGCTCCACCCAAAGCTCCGGGTCTAAGCAGCCCCAGGGGGACCTCAGCCACAGGGGGCACCTCTTCTTAGGACTGATTTCATTTGCAACAAGTTTCTTGTTGAAACTGCTGGGAAGGAAGTGCCTACAATTTTTTTCTTGAGTACAAGATAAAGTAAGTGGAAATTATGAAGAGCCCACCCCTCTGAATTTAATATGTATCATAGCTAGCTACTATTTTTTATATGGTTTAGGAATATAAAAATATTTGTAAGGGCTGTTCCCACAGAAATAGAGTGCCCTAAGACCATTCCACTCATGTTAGGGTCCATTTGCTATTTGCTTTCCATTTGTTCCATGTGTGGTTTTTGGTTTGTTTCTTTCTTTTTATCTCATTCCCTGCTTTTGTAGGATTCGTTTAGTATTTCTTTGTATTCTGTTTTGTATCCTTTGTTGGCTTTTTAATTATACCTCTTTGTTTTGGTTTTAAATGGTTGCTCTAGAATTGCAATATTCATCTCTAACATACCACAGCCTCTCATGCCACATCCCACGTAAAATCTTTAACACTATGTGCCACTTACCATCCTCTTATCTTTGTGCTATTTTTGTTACATAGTTACTTTAACATATGCTGTAATCTCCACAATACATTGTTTTATTTTTGGTTGAAGCATTCAACTTTCTTTTAAAGAAAAATGTTTAAGTGTTTTACATCTACCCATATATTTACCATTTTGGGGCTCTGCCTTCCTCTGTGTGGATTTGCATTTCCAGCAGGAATTATTCCCCTTCAGCCTAAAGAACTTCCTTGATTATTTATTGCTGTGCTGTCCTACTGATAACAAAGTTTCTTAGGTTTTGTTGATATGAAAATTTCTTTTTCCACCCTCATTTTTGAAAGATATTTCCACTATACATAGAATTACAGGTGGACAGTTTTTCCTTCTTTCAGCAGTTTAAAAATCTCATTCCATTGACTCTGGGCTTGCCTTGTGTCTTTTGAGAAGTCAACAGTTTTTCTTATCTTTATCCCCTACATGAGATGTGGGCATGTGATCTACTATGCCCCCACAGCTGATTTAAACTTTTTTCTATATATTTGGTGTTCAGAAATTTGACTATGAAGTACTTATGTGTGTTTTCCCTATGTTTACTATACTTGAGGTTTGTTGATATTCTTGAATTTGTGAGTTGAAATTTTTCAACATTTGGAAAATTTTCAGCCATTATTTCTTCAAATAGGTTTTTCTTCTTCAGTCTTTTTTCTCTTCCTCTGGGACCCAAGTTACAGGTATATTACTTGTCATCCCACAGGTTGGTGAGGCTCTGTTGATTTTTAAAAAGTCCTTTTTACTCTGTGCTTCAGTATTGATGGTGCTTATTATCCTGTTTTCAAGTTCGTTGGACTTTTCTTCTGCAGTGTATAACCTGCTGTTAAACCAACATAGTGAGTTTTTCATATCAGGTATTTTATTTTTCAGATCTACAATTTCCATTTGATTTTCCAAAATAATTTTTATTTCTTGGCTGAGATTTCACATCTGTTCATTCTTTATGTCAATCTTTTCCTCTAAATCCTTGAACAATTCTAGAATAGCTGTTTTAATGTCCTTCGCTAATAATTCCAACATGTGTTATCTTTGGGCCTGGTTTCTATCGGCTTCTTTTCCTCCTAGTTGGAAGTCACCTTTTCCTGCTTTTTTCCTCTAGTCATTTTCCATTGTGTGCTGGGTTTTGAGAATGCTATTTAATGCTGAATTTTGCTGTTTTTCTTTAAAGTGTCAGCTTTAGTTCGGGCACCCAGTTACTTTGTAGATGGGTCAGCTACGTCTCATTCAGGCTTGTTTTTCAGCTTGTCAAAGTCGGCACTGGGGAGTCCTTGGTTGAGGTGTGACCTCTGTATGCTCCCGAAGGGTTGGGCCCGTTCTCAGCACGCTGGCTGATTGGAACGCCGCCCTCTTCCAGGCCTGCGTGGCCTCTGCAGCTCGACGTCCTCACGCAGCCATTCTCTGCCCACGGGGCCTCTCCCTCTGCTTGCATAACTTAGAATTCTGCCAGACCTAGGAGGACCTTGAGAATCCAGGTTTCTGGAGCTCCTTGTTGTGCAGCCCTTTTAGCGTTCGACCCACAGAATTCTAGCTGCCTTAACAGCCTCGAGCCTGATCTCTGTTTCCCAATCCAGCGAGACCCCTGCTCTCTGTGTGGGCTCATTTTCCTGTGCTACAGTTTGGAAAGGGCCTCCAGGCAGATGCTGAAGGGTCACAGTCCGGGGCCATCTGTTATCTAGCACCTGAAAGGAGTTGGTTTGGATAATTTGTTCAGTTTTTAGTATTTGTGGTAGGAGGATAAGTCACTGGACTTACTTATTACTTCATTATGATCAGAACCAAAACTCAGTTCAGGGGCTTTTATAAATAAAAACCTTCATTTTCCTAAGGTGGTACTGAAAAACTTTCTACTCCTCTTTCTTTTTCTTCCCTTTTCTTTCCCTATACCCAGGTCCTTCTTTTTCTAAATATCCTTAGAAGGAGTGACTCAAAGTTTACTTATATGCAAATTGAAATTTTGGCAGTTACAGAAAAGTTTATCTGGAAGTAATTCTGCATCTGCTAGAATTTTACTCAAGAGGATTCAGGGAGGGCTTGGTGTACAGGAAGCATGTAGACATCTAGGTTTGGAAAACACAGATGAGATAACTTTCAGAAAACTCTCTTGCCTTATTTCTCTCCCAGCTTCGTGCTCACGTCAACATAAGCCCAATCTTATTTCTCACTGTTCAAGAGTGGTTTCAAAAACCTTTTTCCCCAAATAAGGCCAACAAGCCTGAATTCAACCTTCTTAACTTCCCTGAGCTTTCTGATTCATTTTCTAGTCTGGGAAAGTGCCTCGTTCCCACCTAATTAGCAGGACTTCTGTGGTCTCCACCCTGAGTTTTGTCGTGGTGGAAGTGGAGCCCACCCATCCACACCATACCAGCCTAGAGAGCAGTCCCATCACAGGCCCACGCGATAGCCAAGTTCGAAGGACCAGAAACCTCAGCACTTCATGTCAAGGGCCGAACACATCGTACAAGAGGAGTTTGCTCTCTCATGCCTTCCATGCAGGTATTTTGTTGAGTATTAGATAGAGGAGGCCTTAGAGGTGATCAAATTCAACCTCCTCATTCGCACTGTAGGCAGATGAGGTCAGGAGGCTGGATGCCATATTCAGTTTCACGTGGCTGGAGGGCCAGAGGCAGAGCCATAGCTGGTGTTTTCCGACTCCTACTGTCGCTTCTTCATGCTTCGTTATGCAAATGTTTTGCCTCTTCTGATCTCCTTACTTTATTAGAACTATTTTTCAATAAGTTCTATCCACTGTAGATGCCCAGAGGAGGTCGTGTGAATGGGAAACAACTGAAATGTGTCTTCTTTGCCTGGATTATATAAATGTTTTCTAACTTTACCTCTCAGTTTGTTGCTCTAAAGGCCCGTGTTTTAATTGAGCACATTCATTTTTATGTTATAGTATGTGCATGTACTTTATTCAAGGGTATCTGTTTCGCCGCATGTCTTAACAGCTGATTGAGCAAGCCATTGCAGCTTGTTTTGATTGCATTTACCTGGCTTCTCTTTACTTAGCTAGACCTGTTGACACTTCTGGATGACTGAATTGCAAACTAAAAAGCAGAACATGCCATGCACACCATTTATCTGAAATCCAAGTTCACGGGGATATAGCAATTATCCGCACAGGCTATCATTTATTTTCATGCCTTTGTTAATAAATAATCTTTGCTTGAATAAAAATTATTTGCTCCTTGATGTCTTATTATTTATTCTTTTATAGAGTTTTATACTTTGAGGTGATGGATTGAAGAAGCATCATCTGTAAGCTCTCAAAGCTATGGCTTCCACCTCATTTAAGGAAAGGTCATAAGACAAAGAATATCATTATTGATATTGTTGATGTTATTTCTGTCTTTGTATGTCTCCAACCAAGTTGTGTGGTCAAGATGTAGAGTGGAAATACTGTGGCCAAACTGGGAATGTCAGGGATTGTTTCACAGGGGAATTGGGATTCGAGAGGGGGATAGAAGGAGAGAATTTGTGAGGATGGAAGGAGAAATCAAAGCAAGAGTCACCGAGCAAAGACAGAGAAGAGAGCCCACATGTGGGGCGTGTGTCAGGTGAGGCAGCAAATAAGAGCAGTAGTATCCAGCATTCCCGCAACTCCAGGCAGTCTGCAGACCCCTGTACATACTTGATCTCACTGAACCTTCCCTCCACAGGGCAGGCGTTATCCAGCTTCAGTAGGAAATAGACTTTATTATGGCTTCTGTTTCGAGGAAGAAATCCAATTCAGAGACAGGAACGACTTGCCTAAGGCTCCACAGCCAAGAGCAGAGTTGTCCAATCTGATCAATCTCAGATAGCCTGGCTCCCTTCATCTGCTTTTAACCGTTGTGCTCCCAAACTTCTTGCCCAAGGGCGATCAGATACTGCGGGACCAAGCATTCTGATCTCTTCTGATCAAATATGTGGAACCATGGCTCCGCTTCCCATCCAGGTTTTGCTAACCTTGTCAGCTGTCACCTGCCTTGCAAACAAGAAGGATGTGAAGGGGGACAGATGTGGCTCAAATGGTTAGTCGTCTGTCTCCCATACGGAGGGACCTGGGTTCGATCCCCGGGACCTCGTGGTAAAAATTTAAAAAAAGGAAAATATAGAAGGTGCAGGGGCCGCCAGGCTCTGTGTGCAGGTGTGCCATCAGGCCCCGCGAGCAGGTGAGCCCCCCAGGCCCCACACGCTGGTGCGCCTTCAGGCCCCACGAGCCATGCAGCAAGATGATGACATAACAGGAGAGTGACAAAAAGAAGAGCCAAGACAAGATGTGCTGAAAAACCAGGAACTAAGGTGGCGCAGGTGGCAGGACGCCTCTCTCCCACATCGGAGGTTCCAAGGATCGAATCCCAGTAAAGACAGGAGGAGAAGGATGAGAAGAGAGGGCAGGATACGGACACAGAGTTGCCCAGCAAATGGACACAAAACAGCAAAAATGGGGGGTGGTGATGGTAAAAATGGATAAAAGTAAATAAATAAATAAATCCTAAAAAAAAAGAGGGCTGTGAAGACCGATTCCCCTTAATACTGCGTTGAAGAGCTAGCTCGGCCGGGGAGTCCCTAACTTCCGCCTCGGCCCGAGCCCCAGCCGCAGCTCAGCCTGTGGCCCGTGCTGCTCTGAGATTGCTCTTTAGTTGTTGATAAATGTCACGACTGTGGTTGTTACCACTTCTGGTTCTGAATGTCCAGCTTCTGTGTCGTGGGGGACAGGAGACTTGAGGCAGCTCTTAGAGAAGTCCAGCTTGAAGGAGCAGAGGCACATGACAGGAGGGAAACACCAAGCCTCAGCGGCGCTGTAACAGGAAAAATCCTTTCTCTAGCATTTAGCTCATGTATCATTGTTCAAATTTACATGTAGCTTAACATGTACTGATGATCTGTCTGCTGCCTCGGTGGTCAGAGCTGCTTGCAGCCAGTTTCACACGGCTGTAGCAGAACACTTCCGTGCTGAGAGAGTCAAACCTGAGACTTTCTACCTATCTTTTGCAGGTGTGTCAGGTTAAATATTGACAATGAACACTGACCATTCAGATGATATATCTGAGGATGATGAGATTCCCAACAAAATTAGTATCTAATTAGTGTCTGGAAGGCAGTAGATTGATTGGTACTTTGATCCATCAAATTTGTGGATATTCATTCAGGGAACTAAAATTTTTCAATACTTATTATATTCAACGATAAGAAGCTCTTATCAGTTAGTGTCAGATAAAAGCATCCAAATGGATTAATGATGTCAGCATCATTTATTGACTGTCACACTGTCCTGAGACAGGTGCTTCTATCTGAGAGTTGATATCAAGTGTGTCATGCTTGCATCAACTAGGGTTTGTTAGTTATCACTTCAAGGGAAAATTCTGTTATTTGGTCTCTAACTAGACTTGTGTCATTGACCATACTATATAAGTCAAACTTTTTAACCATCCCCCCATACACTCACCCCCTAATGAAAAGCTTTAGTCAAGCGTGCATATTCATTAGCTTCTCCCCAAGGGAGTTCCCATCAATTCTAATTACAGCAATGCCTGACAAGTGGAGCCAGCTGAAGGTTCTCTGCCTGTGTTGGAAGACATGATGCCTAAGGAAATTTCTTTTGTAAGACTAAGAGAGAGTTTGGCTTCCAAACAATGAAAGAGAAAAGTACAGCAGTGGAGATCTGGGGAAGGTGAAGGGTACCTTATCTTCTTCACAGTAAATTTTTAGGAATACATCTTTCTGAGAGCTCCACTAAGAAGGGAATCTGGACGACATCCTAGTTTAAGCCAAAATGCTAAGAATTTTGGAACACAACATGTCTTCAAGAGTCGTGAAACAATATTGTCGTTTTCCCTCTCCTGAGGACTTCTATTATCTTCCATTTCCTAATCAGGGAAAGTGTGTTCTGGAACAGGACTTAAGCATACTGTGCCTTCCTTACCTTTTCTTTTGTCTTGTCTCTTCCTCTCCAAGATACTCATCTGTAGACATTGGGGTTCCTGCAAGAAGGGGAGCGGCCTCTGATGTCCTGGCCAGAGACCTAAGGAGTCCAAGCACAGTGTGCTGAGCAAGTTCGTGAGACCCCTTGACATGGATTCTCTGAGGTTTGGAGCACACAAGAACACGGAGTAATTGCCAGTTTTTGGTTTAGAGCATTCTGAAGAAGGAAGAACCCATGGAATACTGTGCTAGCAAGTCTTGAACTGCAGTAGCGGCCTGGGAAGTAGTGTGTAGACCCCACCCCAACCAACTTCTCGGTGTCTTCCTCATCCTCATGGCTCTACACAAACGGTATGGAGACTGGAGAAAGGGTGAGAGCCTTGGGGCTTCCCAGGAGGCCCCCAAGATGAAGATGGGGTGTTCCATCTTGAGAAGAGGTGGAAGAGCAGATGAGTGGACTGCCGGCGGGATGACAGGGAGAGGAGACCATTGTTCCCTGAGGGGTCCTCAGTGACACGTGGGGCTGGGACGAAGCTGAAGACCACCCAAGGAAGGAGATAGAACACCTCTGTAGACTCACCCCAGCAGCCTAGATTACCCTACGAGACCACTCCAAAGACAGGCCTGAAAGCTAGCTCTCAGTTCTGTAAAACAGATCAAAGCTGTCATGAACAGCAGCTCTAGGCAGGGTTGTTGCAAAGACGTCAAGCATCTGTTCCTGACAAATGTTTCCTTATCATAATGGTGGCTCCTTATCAAGTGCTGGGAGCACAGAGCTGCCCTCATGAGCCTCTGTCCTTCCTCTCACCTCCTATCCGAGAGTAGCAAGAGCCAGGAACCAGGCCAGCACCCCCTCCACCAAATCCAAGGTGCTGGGGTGGGAGGCGAACGCACCCCTCCCCCACTCCAAGCCCCTCGCATCCCCCCACTCCCAAGTCTAGCCTGTGTCAGGGACGGAAGGAGCTTCAAATATACTGGGCTGTTTTGATTTCTGAAAGTGGCCAAAAATTATGGATTCTGCCCAAAAAATCATTAAGGGAAGGGGGAAACTCATTTGATGTAGCACCAATGGAAGCTGTGGTTGAGGGAAAAATAGTACCTTTCTACCCTCAAAGAACTGAAGTTCCTTAATAAATCATTACATTTATAATTCATCTCAGAAAGATTGCCATCCAAGGTGGCTGATTTTCTTTTATAAAGTTTGAGTGTTTAAAGAAGCAAGCTTCTTCTATCTACAAAATTATTTATGAGCTACAACTTTTTTTTCCAGATACATAAGGCATTAGTGAACTTCCTACTTTGTTCCTTGTCCTTCAAAATACAAAAGAAATTCCTGGACTCTGGGATGGAAATTGTCATAACTGAAGGAAATTCCTTAACTAGGAGATATCTTCTCTCTTTAAGTGTGAAGAAAGTACCACTTGCATTCGTCTTGTAGTAATGCCTGGGAACGGCAGTTTCCCAGATGGGGTCTCACAGAAGGGATGCATCACACATCTCACAAACTTGAGCTGTTTAGGTCCTCACACCTAGAGGGCCAGTCTTCAAGTGTCAGCAGGAGGGGAGGCAGAGCTGATGAAACATTAGAGGCCAAGAAATGGGTAACCCATTCTCCTTGGGTTTTAGTAAAGACAGTTTTTAATCACCTTGAGCTGTCATGTCACCACAACCAAGACCAAAGTAAAAATAGACAAACTCCAGCGATGTTAGTGTATCAGTTACACCTCTGAGCATCTGTGGTTGATGTTCACTTGATAAATTTTTCACCTTGCTTCGTAACACTTTTTCCATAGTTCGTAGTTTATCTTTGGTATTTGGGGAATCGGGATCAAAAAAATCTTTCCTTATACTGAATCTTTGAAAATGAGCAACTATATAATCGCCATGTGGCTTTAGGAACAGAGGGTGATGACCCTTTAAAATGAGCATACAAAATAAACATTTTGCATTATCCTCCATTGACGTCGCTCTGTTTCAGACCTCACGTCATGGGTGTGTGTTCAGCCGCGCTCTTGAGAGAGGGGATGGGAAGGAAGGATGGATGGAAGTGGGCTAGGGATGCAGTGGAGACTGTGACAAATGAACGCAGGAATGGGCTTCTCAGATTAATCTCTGACTTGCTGATC
>JAQZBX010044765.1:0-21260 GCA_029593785.1 Cabassous unicinctus
CAAGCAGTCAAACAAAGCTAAGGAAGAACAGCATTCCTTCTTGGGCCCTTGTGGAGCCTCTTAGGCTGCCTGTGCTCATCAATAGATTACCCTGCAGGCTTTTCTCTGTGGGTTTTGAGGTCGGTTTTTGTGAGTAAACTAAGTTAATTTTTTTTAAGTAAACTTTTTTTTTCTGGAAAAATAAGGGACCCAAAAGAGCTAGCACAAAATAATGTCTAGGTTTTCCCTGTCCTATGGTATCAGCTGAATGTTTGATATCCTGGTGGATCACTACTCCTAGAGGAGCTGGGAATCAAACTAGGGAAGTCATATATTCATGGCAGAAATTCCTCCACTGAACTACCTTTCTAATTGGGTCAGTTAGCTCTTCAGAAAATTATTCAGTCATTTTCCCCAGGTTTTACTCTCCCAGGGCAGCAGAAGTCAGCAGGTTGTATGAGAAGATTTCCCATCCCCTCTCCTGGTCCGCTTGAGCTCCCTTTTGAAATTCAAATGGGTCACTGATGACTGAGTACACCACCACACCAAAATGATTTTCAAGCCTCTTCTAGAACATCCCCTCCACCCAGGGAACCCCAAATAGGCTCTAGGAAACTTATTAACTGCTTCCCACTGCCTGAATCCCTTAGAGGAGTTGAAATTCTGAAAGTCCTCAGGATGGAATTATTAAATTGGCTGACTCTGCCCTCTCCAAGCCAAGCCTCTGTATCCCAGGGTGGTTAGGTAAATTAGGCTACCTCAGAAGATTTTCCTCTCCCCTCTGTCTGGTGCCTCTTCTAGACCATCCCCTTCTCACAAGGGACCCCAAATACACTCTTGGAAACTTATTAAGTGCTTCCCACTTCTTGACTCATTTAGGGGAGTGGAAATTCTGAAAGTCCAAGGCACAGAACTATTAAATTTGCTGACTCCACCCTCTCTCAGGCCAGCCTTCTGCATGCAAGGTTGGTTAGGTAAATCAGGCTGCCTCAGTAGATTCACCTCTGGTGTCACTTCAAGTGTGCTCCCCAAAGCTCTAAGGGCATCCAGGGAACCAAACCCACAGAAAGGAAACCACTCTCTGCCCCTTGCCAGAACCTTTCCATTCTCAGAGAATGCCCCCTTTTGCTAGGTGTCTGGCAGAAGTCGGCTCTCACCCTGGCCCCTTGCCCTGAGGTTGGGTCTTAGCTATCCATTATTTCCAGATGTGGGGTTAAAAACTCATCATTTTATCTGGGGAAATCTATCTCCCTGTCCAGCTCCCTCTAGATCGATGCCCCAGAGTCTCCCACTCCTTTGGTTCCCAGAGCAGCTCACACAGGCAGGATCCTGTCTCTAATCAGCCATCCTTTGTGAGAGAGATGATGAATGCCCCATTAAACTTATGCCATCTTGTCCTTTATTGGCTAGATAAATCCACCAAATGCCCTCATAGAAGCAATCAAACCAGTGTTTACTTGATCAAACAACTGGACACCATAAACTAGTCAACTTGACACATGAAACTTAATCATCACACTTCTTGTGAGATTAGCTGAATCCACTGTCACAAGTGGCCTGCAACTGAATTTCTCTTTTCCCCCAATCTGGTTTTCCCACAGACCCTTCCTGAAAGCCATCTCTAATAAACCCCTACAGTCATATCTCAGAGTATGGGAATCCCAAAGAACTTGATCTACAATGTTGATGAAGGAGTTCAATAATTTTTTAAAAAGAAACTCTAAAATGTGACATTGGAGTGGAGTCATTTGTCACTTCCTTGGAATGAGGACCATCTCATTTTGTAGGTCCAGAACTAAGAGTCCCTGACCCAGTAGCAGTGCAATCATAAAACCTTCACTCCTGGAGAAGTGGAAGAGGATACACACCATGGTGCAATATTTCAGGCATCTCAGAAGGTCCAGGAAGTTAGTCATTTAAGGACAATGGAATTGCATGTCTATTGCTGGCTACTATCAATGCATTTTTAAAAAATGACAATTGTGATTTATCACTAATGTAATGATGAGTGTAAAAGCCAGATTACTTCCTTGGCAGTAGATAGTGAGAGTCTTATCACCTGGAGCCAGACAACAGACAACCTGAAGATCAGGCTCAGAGCTTAAGTTGGAAAGGAGTAAAACACCAGTGAAGGCAGAATCCTCAATCCCAGCAAGTGGGATTTGTCAAAGGAATGGCCTTATTTGGGAATGAATGAGATGTTGAGACTGTAGATAAAGGCATATGCATCAATGTTCTTAAGAATCCTTGAAATCCCAGATTTCTTCAAAACATTTTGGGCCTGCAGAGGTGGTCCATTCCTCCCCCACCATAGTTTGAGAATAATACAGAGATTTTCCCCTTGCAATAAAACCACACATCATTCCTCACTGGATCTTAACAACTCTCTCCTGACTCATAGGTGTGGAGGTGAGGAGAAAGGTTTGATGGCATTGAGTGCAGCAGATGTAAAAGTAGTAGAATCATATTCCTATGATTCCCTGTCAGGTAAGGAGTCATCTACATCTGAGCATCAAACACCTAAACATGTAATTCCATGGCTAGACTATAGAGGTATTCTTGTAAAACTATATGAGAAAACATTCCATCAGTGTCTGAAGGAAAGATTTATATTACCTTCCATCTCTCTCCATCCACATATTTGTGAATCAAATCCTATCATTTTATTCACCAAAAGATGAAACAAATATTTAGATTTCTTCAACCACTTCTACCAACTCTAGCCCAGAAAAACATTCCCTAATTTGCCAATCTTAAATTAGTGTCCCTAGTTGCCTCTACTCTTTTTTATAGTGTTTTAATATTATTCATAAATATCACAATGTCAGATGTTTATTGGTGTGATTGTTTGAAAAATCAAACAAGGGTCTGTCAAAGACAAAAACTGCACTACACAATATTAAACAGACAAGGATAACTACTTTCAGCAGGCTTCTACACAGGGGAGAGAGAGTAGAACTCAACTACATTGAAACATAAACAGCAAGCTATTAAAAGTTTAGAGGAAAAGCTCTGGAAGACAGTAATGGTAGTTGATCACTGGGATGTTTGAGGAATTTATTGAGTTTGCACTTAGGATGGTTCAGTCCCATGGTTCAACAGGGAGGGGTGAGGGATTTTCTGAAGTTGTGATTAACACCATGTCATTTAGAATGTTTTCTTTTACAATAATTAGTCCATCTAGAGTCTGTAAGGACTAGGAGTGAAGAGGAATATAAGGAACTCCCCAAATAAAAGCTTCTCAGGCTCTTGGATAGCAGGGGTGAGAGCGAGAAAGAAGGGATAGATCAAGATGAATTTGATATTTAGAATAGCTGGGATCTGAAGTTGTTTCTTTCTCTTTTCTTCCCTTCAGGAAAAGTTGTTTTTATCTGCAGTCCTACAGCTGAAAGATTGGTTTCAAGGTAGTGAGGAGAGGGGAGGAAGCAGGCAGTGGCATGTGAGGAGTAAGGCTGGAAACTAGATCTAGAAAAAGAAAAACAGACTTTCTCACCACCATTAATGATTTGCAAATCATTATATCCTGAATATTTCCCCTAAGGCCTCATATGGTTGATACTATGCAATTTTTGTCAAAAAAATGAATAAATGAAAAAAGCTAATAGATTATGACACTCATTGAAGAGATATACCTGTGTATATACTGGGAGTATTTTTAAACTGCATTGAGAAGAATAAAAGGAGATGCGTTATTAGAAACAATTGTAACTTGGTCAGGAAGTATAGTCTGGAAAATAAGCTTGGTCTGCTTAATGTCTGATGCAAATAACTAAAATCAGCAACTATGTACAGTGGGGGAAACCTAGATAGATTGAGAGGTGAGGAATTTTCTTCTTTTTCTGTTTGTTTTTGTTTATTATTATTACTGAAATAATAAAATTGCTCTAATAAAGATTGAAGTGATAAATGCTCAACCATGTGATTATAGCAAATACCATTGATTGTACACTTGGATAAATTTTATGTTTATTAATATAGATCAATAAAATTGATTTGTTAAAAATTCAAATTGGGGACATTATTATTGACTTACAAAAATAAAGAGGATTATAAAGTAATATTATGAAGAATTTTATGCCAACAAATATAATATAGGTGAAATGGACATATTTTTAGAAACACACAAATACCTCAAAATGATTCAAGAAAAATAGAAAATCTCAACAGACCTATAAGAAGTAAAGATATTGACTCAATAGTAAAAAAATATATACCCAAGACCAGATGGTCTCACTGGTGAATTCTACCAAACACTCAGGAATTACTAACTCTTCTCAAATTCTTCCAAAAATGTGAAGAGAAGAAAACAATCTCTAACTTATTCTATGAGGCTAGCTTTACCCTATTATCAAAGTCAGGTAAATAGCATAAGTAAAGAAAATTTGAGAACAATTACCCCTATGAACAAAAAATGCAAAAATCCTCAACAAAACAGTGGCAAACTGAATCCAACAACATATTAAAAGGATTATTCACCATGACAAAGGAGGATATTTCCCAGAAATACATTGGTGGTTCAACATAAGAAAATCAATCAATATTAATTGATGTTCATTCTTAAAGACTGAAAGTTTGCCCCCTAATTTTGAGTACAAGACAAGAAGGTCTGCTTTAACAAGTACTGCTCAACATTGTACCAGAAGTTCTAGCAAAAGAAATTAGAAAAGAAAAAGAAATAAAATGCATCCAAATTTGAAAGGAAGAAGTAAAACTATCTCTATTTCAGATGACATTATCCTATATATAGAAAATCCCAAAGAATGACAGGAAAGCAAATAATGCTAATAAATGTTTTCAAAAAAGTTGTGCAGTACATTATTAAGACAAAATTCAGTAGTGGTTCATTGGCTTTTTTTGGCAAATGATTTTCTAAGAAACTAGTCATCATTTCTTTGAATTGGCAATGGCAGTTTTTAAATGGAAGAACATGATGTGTAGGTTAAAAAAAATACTGTCTTCTGAGGCCAGCCAACACACATCAAAAGCTTCTCTTTTCAAAACTTATTTCAAGAAGCTAGACTAGAGATGCCAACAGGCATGAACCCACCGGAGGAGAAAATTGAGAAAAAGAAAACTGCCCACAGACGCCCAGAGGTCTTTTTTGATTCACTGATGGGGCACAGAAACCTTCCTGAACATGGTATTTCCCCAATTCAGATGCAAAATCTCAGGGCAGCCTGGCTCTTACAGTACTTCACTACTGTATATCCCCAATATCCCAACCTAAATTTCTTATTTTGGGTAAAGTAATTCTGGATGTCTTCCTATCGTCTTCAAGTTAAGAGTCTGACTAATATCCTTTCTGACATCTTTTTCCCTTTTTGAATATGGCTGAAATGTTTTACTTTCAGAAACAGGTAATAAACTTTTTAATGGCAATTAAATTTTAAATAAGAAATGAATTTACAAAAAGAAATAACGATCACTTCAGGCATTTGTCACCTCCTCCTCCTTAGCACCAAGCCTTGTAAGAGCTTGTTTTGACCACAGCTAAGAGGTACTTGTGCCCCTTGAGCCCTGGTTCCCACACTGCTTCACTGCATAGTTCTTTTATTTCTGTTCTAGTATAAGACTGAGACACTCAGCAGAGTACCAGATGTTGGACAAAAATCCTCTAAGCCTTAGTCTTCAAGAAAGATGCCTGGAGAATCAAAATAGTCTATTCAACAAATGGAGCTGGAGAACTGGATATCCATATTCAAAAGAAAGAAGGAGGACCTCTATCTCACATCTTATACAAAAATTAATTCAAAATGGATCAAAGACCTACATATTAAAGGTACACAACTTAAACACTTTTGTGCACCAAAGGATTTTGTCAAGAAGGTTAAAAAGACAGTCTACTCAATGGGACAAAATATTTGGAAACCATATATCTGATAAGGGTTTGATACCCATGAAAAAATATCAAACTTTATAAGCTATTAGGGAAGTGCAGATCAAAACTACACTGGGATATCATATCACAACTTATAGAATGGACATTATATAAAAAACAGAAAACTACAAATGCTGGACAAGATGTGGAGAAATTAGAAAACACCTTCACTGTTGGTGGGAATATAGAATGGTGCATCCTTTGTAGAAGGCAGTTGGTGGTTCTTCAGTGAGCTAACTATAGAACTGCCATATGATCTAGCAACTCCTCTACTAGGAATGTATCCAGAAGAACAGAAATAAAGGGCAAAAACTGACCTTTGCACATCTATGTTCATAGCAGCATTATTTGCAATTGTTAAAATATGGGAACAACACAAGTGTCCATCAACCAATGAGTCGATAAACAAAAGGTGGTATATATATACAATGGAATACTATTCAGGTATAAAAAGAAAAGAAATTAGAATGCAGAGGACAACATGAATGAACTTTGAGGACATTATGTTGAGTGAGATAAGCCAGACACAAAGTGACAAATATGGTGTGGTCTCAATAATATGATGTTACATGATTAGTAATCTCATGAAGGTAAACTATAGAGTATATGTTACTAGGAAATAGAATGTGCATTGAGAATGGGAGCTGATGCTTAATGTATGTAGAATTTTAAATAAGAATTATTATAAATATGTAGAAATGATTAAAGTTGATGGTGATGGTAATATATTATAGTGAGTATGACTAACTCTTCTGATGTATAAATATGATTGTGGCTGAAAGAGGTAGTCTGTGGATGTAATATTTCAATTGAAAGGAAGCTACAGAATAAAGTAGGGACTGTATAACATGATTTTTGTGGTGGATGAAGATTGTGGTTAATAGTATAAGAATGCTCTTTTACAAAGTGTTAAGGATATGGTGATACATGGAAAAATTACTACTAATGTAACATATGGACTATAATAAACATAGTATTGTAATGTTTTGAAGCAATGGCAAAGAAGATATTATATCAATTCTAAGGAAAAACATTAGAGGGGTATAAGGGCATAAGGGAATTTTCATTTTGGAGTAAGAAAATGTTCTAAAATTGACTGAGATGATGACAGCACAGCTCTGTGGTATATATGAGATCTACTGAGTGTGCACTTTGAGTGGATTGTCCAAATCATAGGGCTGTATAACACAATGAATCCTGTGGTGGAAGATGGACTGTGGTTAACCAAATATGAGAATATTCTCTCATGAATGATAAGTATATAATACTAATACAAGGTGCCAATAACCAGTTGGGTTGGTGGAAAAATATGCCAAATGTAAGATATTGGCTATAGTAAGTAGTAATGTTGTGATAATGCTCTTTCATAGCTTGTAGCAATTGTTTCACAATAATGCAAAATGTCAGTGGTGGATGATGTATGGGAGCCCTTTATGATGATATGCATGTTTATTTGGTAAGTTCACAACTTTTACTATACACTTATTGTTTATGGATGTTCAGTATGAATGATAAACTTCAATTAAAAAGTTTGTAAATTTTTTTAAAAATTAAAAAACATAAGAAAGGAAAGAAGTTAACAGCCCCCTACTTTGAAGCCAATTCCAAATTTATTTTTAACTTAACCGTACTTTAACCAAACAATAATATTATCCTTAACCATAAACTTAACTCCTATGATATGCTTTCCCCAATCCTAACTGTAATGTGAACCTAACCATAACCAAACCCAAATGTTATACTAAACTCTGACCTTAACACTACCTATAACCCTAAGTATAATTTTAATGCTAAACTTAACCCAAATCTTAATTATAATGTTAAGAATAATTTTCACCCTAAACCTAATCATGAACACCAACACTAACATGAAACATAACTTTAACTCTTATCCTAACATACAGCCTCACCTAACTCGAACTCTTCATCTAAACATAATATTGACCATAAGCCAAAGTATAACCCTAACCCACCTCCTAATTCTAGTTATAACCCTAAACTTAAAAACAACACAAACCTAAGCCTAACTTAAAGCAGAATCTTAATCTAACCCTAACACTAACAATAACGTGAACTTTAGCCTAAAAATAACCCTAACTGAAAACCTTATCATAACCCTAACCATAAGAAAAGCTAACACTTACCCTAAACTAAACTTTAATGCCAACCCACCATTCCCATAATCAAATGTCTACAATAAACCCTGATGCTCTCATTAAATCTAACTCTAATGACACCCTAAGCTTAACACTTAACTGACTTACCCCAACTCTAACACAATCCCTAATCCTAATTATAATGCACACCCTAACCCAAGTGCTAATGTTAAACTGAACATTTACCTTAACCCTAACCCTATTTCTAATGCAAAATTTTTATTAATTTTATTTACACCACATTCAATGCCCACCCAACATATACTCCTATTTTTCCCTCCTCCCATCCTCTGATAACCTCTAATCTACTTTCTGTCTGGATTTGCTATTCCTAGACATTTCTAATGAATAATATCATACAATATTTTCCCTTTTGTGTCTTGCTTATTTCATTGAGAATATTGTTTTTAAGATTCTTCTGTGGTTCAGGATGTCTCAGAATTTCTTTATTTATGGTCAAATAATATTCCATTGTGTGTATGTACCACATTTCATTTCTCCAGTCAATTGTTGATGTACAAAGTTTCCCAGGTTTTTGCTATTGTGAATAATGTTGTTATAAACATTCATGAACAAGTATCTGTTTAAGACCCTGTTTTCCCTATTTTGGGGCATATACCTAGAAGTAGTATAGCTGCATCATATGGTAATTCTCTATTGAATTCTTTTGAGGAACTGTCATATTGCTGCTTTCCACAGTAATGCACAATTTGCATTCTCACCAACAATGCACTCTAGTTCCAATTTCTCTACATCCTCTCTAATGAACACTTATTTTCATTCTTATTTTCTTAAATATTAGCCATACTAGTGGGTGTTAAGTCATATCACATTATGGTTTTGACTTGCATAACCCAAATGGCCAATGATATTGAATATATTTTTATGTTTATTGTCAATTTGTGTATCTTCTTTGGAAAAATATCTTTTAAAGTCATTTGTCCACTTTTTAATTGGTTGCCTTTTTGTTGTTGTATTATAAAATTTCTTCATAAATTCTGGATACTAAGCCCTTTTCTAATATGGTCTGCAATTATTTTCTCCCATTCTGTAATTTAACTTTTCACTTTCTTGATAATATCCTTTGATGTACAAAAGTTTTTAATGTTGGTAAAGTCAAAATAATCTATTGTTATTTTTGTTGCTTGTGCTTTTTGTGTCATATTTATGAATACATTACTGACCCCAGGTCATGAAGATTTGCCCCAGTGTTATCTCAATGCAGAAATTTTTTGCCTTACAAGAAATCACCTCTTCCCCCACAGGATCTTAACACCTTCCCTTAAACAACTAACAATTAGATTTAAGTCAGAATGTACATGATGGGCCCTCTAAAGGAGGAAAAGAAGTATTCCTCACAGGACCTGAAGGACCTAGTCAACATGTATCAGCATCAGACAGAAGATTAAATGTGGTACTGAATCCTGAGGGTAAGCAATCAAGAGGTATCATTTATTCATGAGTTTTCTTCCATATACAGAAGTAAACACTGGCAGGGACACAGATATGGGGCTGACATAATGTTAGGATGACTCTTGAACTCTTGGAGAAAGGACCTCATTAAAATGCTCACTCTAGGATAATGATATCATGTCAGACTAGGTGAGAAAGAAGTCCCTTGTAGGCCTTAGTGCTACAGATGGTGGGAGTTAAATAATATGATATCAGTGATATTGTTTCAGGTGCAGTGGCTGGGCTATACTGAGACATCCCCTCTTAAATAGAGGACAAATTCCCACATTTCATGCCTCCCACTATTAACAAGGAAGTACAATATCTGTTAGGCCTCTTTGAGTTTCAGAGGCAGCAATTACCACACTCAGGAACACTGTTTCAACACTTTAGCCAGGTAAATTGGTCACATTCTGTTTTGACTGGGGACCTGCAGCAGGTCCAGGCTGCAATGAGAGCAGCCCTTTCACTTCCACCATTCCAGACAGAAGACCTATGCATTTGAAGTTGTTGGCATTGCCTAGTAAACTCCTCCTCCCTCACTCCTCTAAAATCCTCATTGAAGAGGTGGAGATCTGAGACAGTGGAATTCCATTTCCATATGCAAACACTCCAATGTGAAGTGAAACCCCTGAGGCAATGGAGAATCTAAGTACTCCTGTGGACACCCCCAAAAGCAGGAAAATGGAGCCAAAGATTAAAACAAATGGACAGGGAGGCCCCAGTGGACATCTGCCTTGAATGTCTAATTCATCATAATTCAAATTAGGGAGATGGGGAAGAGTTTTTTAAATAGTTTATAAATGGCAGCAAAATACTAGTGCTGTTTATATTTGATTTCAAACAATTTGCATAGAAAATATAAAAGTATTTCTGAAACTTTAACTCAGCATTCATGACTAGCCAAGAATAAAGACAAAACTAGGAACATGGTATCGTTATAAAATCATTTTTGGGGGCTCTTCCCCCAGATACCATGGGATACCACCATTTCCCCCTTCCTGCTCCAGCTTCCTGGGATTCTGTCTGCTGCCAGAGCAAAAGTTTCCAATGTCCTTGCAGAAGCCTGCTGCAGAGTATAGTGAGACCACTTGCATGGCCTTGACTCTTCTTTCATTACAGTCTTTCCCCCAAAATGGGAGCTTGGCCCAGACAATCTGGGTCATACACACTGTAGGTTGTACACTGCAGTGGCATATCTTGTGACTTGATATTCAGAGGGAATAACTTTTAACCATACATCCCTATGTTAAAATTATTTTCAGTAATAATAATGCTATGACATGAAATGAATCATACGATGGCCAGAAGAGAAATCAATAATGAATATTGTAATTTTTTAAGTTTGTATATGTAATCATGCCACTAAAGAAAGAAAAAAGAAATGTCTAACAAAGAAAAGAATAAAAGGACTAACATTTTTAATAACATTAACATACTTTGTCATTTTCTAATGAATATTTTCAAACATACAGCAAAGTTAAGGGAAATATACATTGAATACTTGTATGGCCACCACCTAGATTTTTCCAGTAATATTTTACTATATTGTTTTATTACACAGCAATCTATGAATCCATCCCTGTGACCATCTATTGACCGTATTTTTGTATTTAAGAGGTTTTGACCAGACAGCATTGGCTTAGGTGGGCACTCACAAGATCTCTCACAAAAAATGACTGAGAAGGGACAAGGTCTTAATGAAGTGAGCTGTTTTGGGAACCCACAGATCAGGAGGCTTCAGGGCATCTATCTGGAGGGAACTGGACAAAGAGGTAAAGAACCCAAGGGAAAACTGTGAGTTTATTATCCCTGTGGCTAGGAAAGGTAGCTATGTAAGCCCCACACTCAAGGCAAAAAGCCTCTGAGAAACCCCTGACTTCCACCAGCCACCTAGTGGGAGGCAGCATTCTCTAGGAAGAAAAGGGTTCTGGTGATGGATGGAGAGGGTTTTCCTTTCTGTGGGTTTGGTTACCTGGGCCCTCTTTGAACTTCAGGGAGCATAACAGCCAGCAGCAAAGTAGCCTGGGGAAGACGGGAGAGGGGAATCTGCTGAGGCAGCCTGACACCCAGCCACCCTGGAAGGCAGGAATTTGGGTAGGCAGAGGTGGGAAACAGGCAACAGACTAGCCCCATGCTGAAAGCTATGAAAATTCCAATTCCCATAAGAGAGGCTGGTGGTAGGAAGCCTCAATAAGCTTTCAAGGGCCTATTTAGGGTCCTCTGGGAGAAGGAGGGATCTGGAAGATGGTTGAGAGTGCATTCTTCATGGTGACTTCAATCAACAGGGTTCTCTTTAAATCTTGGAAAGGTACTCAATCTGACCAGGAGAGGAGAGGGTGGATCCACTCACACAGGCTGTCTCTTCCAGCTAACCTGGGAGAGAAAGCCATTAAAGTAGAAAGGGGACAAGGACAAGCAGGGGCCTAATCAACAGTACTATGGTCACCAGCAAAGAATCTAAACTGCCCAAGGGAAATTGGGTGGATAGCTTTTTCAAAGCTAACTAATTCAAGGAGAAAGTTTAGCTCAGTGTAGAAGGTCCCACCTTGAATATACAAGGTCCCTGATTTGAGTCCAGGTTCTTTTTAGAGAAGTGATCCACCGGGATATCAGACATTCAGCTGACACTTTAAGACAGGAAACATATAGACATTCCTTCTGTATTAGCCTTCCTTGGGTCTCTTATTTTTCTTAAAAAAAGGCTCCTTTTTTCAATTTAACTTAATTTACTGGCTAAAACCCATTTCAAAACCTGCAGAGGGCAGGTTGCAGGGTAATTGATGAACAACTGCAACCTGAGAAGCTCCTTAGGGAGCCTAAGAGGGAAGACTATTTTTCCATGGTTCTTGTTTTTTGCTTGTGTGTTTGTTTTTGTTCTCTTTTTTTCCTTTTTTGTCCTCATTCTTCTTTTTCTTTTTTGTTAATTGGTTGCTACTCTTGTTTCTTCTTTGTAGTGTTTCCCCTCTCTTTGTTTCCCTTTCTTTTGTTTACCAGTTTTGTCTACCTATGTTATTTCTTTTCCTTCCTTCATCTTTGTATTTTCTGCTTTCTGTTATTCTTTCATTCCTCCTCTTTTTGTTTGGTATTCAATTTTTCTTGATCATATTTCTCTCTCCTTTTTTTACACTATTTTATTTCTTTTTTTACTTTTTTCTTTTCTTTTCTATTTCCCTCTCTTCTCATCATTCTGACCTTTTAAATTATTCTAAATATTTTTCTCTATTCAATTCCTCATTTTATTGTTTGTACTCCACTTTTTAATTCTTATATTTTTGCACTTCTTATTGAGTTAATTATTCATTTTCTTAGATATTATATGGTTCCTCTTCTACCTTTTACTATTAGTGTTATCCCTTTTTCTCTTCATACTTTTTAACTTTTCTCTGGGGCTAATGTTTTTTTTAAGGGAACACAGACAACAGCAAGGAAATAGAACAACAGAAATGAAGTGTGAAAATAAAAACTTACCACACACAAAAAAAACAATAAAATAAAACCCTAGATTAGAAAGAGAGCCAATCAACTGAGCAAAACCATCAAGATAAACTGATGCCTAGACACCAACAAAAAATTACAACCCATACTAAGAAACAAGAAGATATGGCTCAGTCCAATGAACCAACTACAAAACAGGAGGACATGCAGAATGTGGAACAACTAATCAGAGATATGCAAGCAAATATCATGAATCAACTTATCAAGTGAAGGAAGAGATTAAGAATATTAAGACACTGGGAAAACACATTGAAAAAATTGTAAACATACATAGAAAGATAAAGGATATGATGGTGATGAATGGCACAATCCAAGAAATCAAAAATACAATGGAAACACATAACAACAGATTTGAAAAAGCAGAGCAAAGAATCTCTGATGTGGAAGACAGTACAGATGAAATCAAACAGATAGTAGAACAGATATATAAAAAGATAGAAGAAATACAGGTGGGCCATCAGGAGAGAATTTGAGGACCTACAGATGTAGGACATAATCCCTCATGCCTCCCATGGCCATCAGGAGACAACTAAAGCAGGGATGTGGAGATCTGAATAACAACACAAAACACCCAAAGATGTGCATTATAGACATCCCAGAGGGAGAAGAGAAGGGAAAGGGAACAGAAGGTGTGCTGGAAGAAATAATGGCTGAAAACTACACAACCCTATTGAAGGACATGGATGTACATGTCCAGAACTATGGGAATTAAATGAAAACACTCTAAAGCTTAGTATTTTTGGGGGGATGCCCCCTTTAATAGATATCCTTCAATATATACACAGTCAGCTATATCAGGAGGCATGCCCAAGGACATGCTGTACTTATAAGGGCTCAGAAAGTTTTGGGTTGTGCAGGAGAAAATAGAGAGGCAGAAAGCTCTAAGTAACAGTGTAAAATAAGAAAGTTCTTATTGTTTACAGCAGGAACTGATAATAGCAGCTTTTCCCATGCAGCAGTATTTTGCTTGTGCAGCAAATCAGGTTTTAAACTGTTTCAAAGATTTATTAACCAAAGCATTCCCACATCTCCCTGCTTTTGTTGAAGAAAGAAGAAGAAAAGGAAAGGGAAATGTATCCTGAAACACCACCTACTTTTAGCTACCCTTTTCTTGGTGCTTTAAGTTAAGAAATAGGAAACAAATTTTGGCTGTGGGTGAATGGGCAGTTGTTGAAAGGCCAGGTTACTGTTTTCTACCTTGGTCCCAACTTGAAGTGTGTGTGGGAAACAAAGTAGACATGGGGGAAGTTGACCTGCCTTGGGAGGCATGAGGGATAATGTCCTATCTCTGTAGGCCCTCATATTCTCTCCTGATGGTCCCCCTGTGGCTGTGCCTGTCTTAGATTGTTCCTTCCTTGAGGAATCTTACACATCTCTGGCTAACCATTCATCCTACATGGCCAAACAGGGTGATGTGAGACTGTCAGTTTTCATGGTCTCCATGTCCAGCCCTTGTATTGGGATACCCATGCTCACTGGTGGGGTCACTGCTCATGTTATAAGTTTTGGAAAACCCAGATTTACCAGCACCTAGAAGGCTTATACAGCTTAAGGAGACACAAGAAATTCCAAGTATGGGATGTGTGCAGGATACTCCCAGAATACAGTAAAACTAGAAAAGGCAAGTAAGAAGGAAAGAAAGGAGACTTAGAGGTAAAGCTGGGAGACATACTGCTTAAAAGTTTATTCTAGGAAAAATGATTTTTTACAAGCATGATCAAAATAAATATTTGTTAACTAGCAAAGATGAGCAGAGCATTTACTAAAACTAAACAACTAGTTTAACAATATTTATGAAAAAGAACTTCAAAGGTGTTTTAACCAAAGGGCTCCTAACTCTTTTCCTTTGTTGTGTTTTAGTTCTTGGTCTTTGGATGTCGAAAAGAAAGATGAGGCAGCAACTAAGGCAATGAATTTTTGTTCCCTGTTACAAGCTCAAGGGAAGGCTTGAAAAATTAACCTAAACATTAACAATGAAACAAAAAGCATGATTATTCCAATAAGAGATATTTTCCAGATTGTTAGGTTTAGGCCATGAAACCAATTAGATGCAGTTAACCATTGTAGATTATCATTGAGTGTTTGAAACATGCTTTGTTGAGCAAGAAGTTGTATTTGAGATAGTTTATGTTCCAGACATTGCTAAAGAGCAACACTTTTCCCTCTAGATGGGAGGGAAAAGCCCCTTGTATGTGGGTTTTCACTTTCTCCCAGGAAAACTGGGAACTCTTCCAAGGTAAGAGGGTGACACAAATTTTTACATGTTCTCAATAACATTGCAAATCTTGTCTGTCAGTAGAGCTTGTTGTTAAGCCTATTTGTAGAATAGATGCTTCTAATGCATCAAGTTTGGTAAGAATATTATTATCGATATTAGTCTGTGTCAAAAGTTCATTGGTGACATTGGTCTTAACTTGATTACCATCATGAGCAGTTTGGACTGATTCTTTAAGGATGATTGCCACAGTGGTGGCAGTGACAGCTGTGATAATGGCTGAATAATAGGTCTAATTGTTTAGGATTTCCCCAAGTTACTACCTGAGCTTGGACAGTGTTACAACATGGTTGTGTCTGGGAGTTTCTTTGTTCATCTATCATCATCTTCTCCATCTGTGGTATTGGATTGTTGGCTTTGATCTTTCCAGCTCTTGGTATAGCTCCATGTTTTTTGATGGCAGCCACCAGGAGCCTGTGGGAGTAAAACCACACACATACACTCACCCCTATATTATAAGGTCATAGGGTCTTTTCCAAGACCCATCTCCTAACATTTCCCTATACAAAATTTTGGCTCATGTTTTATGACTCTCTTGATGAGGGGAGAAATGTTTCTCAGCTGCTGAGAGGCCCTCTATATCACAATTTAAAAAAAATTAAAGTATCTAGTGCTATGGCTATAGTATTTCTAGGGGATGTATTCATACTCTCCTTTTTTCATTTTATTGTTATAGATGACATGACATATTTTAAATATTTTTAAGGCTGAGTTAATTGGACTTAATTAGGGGCTATTTTGAGACTGGCTTGGGTAAGAGAATTTTAGAGATGTTTAAAGATTTGTGCTAAAAATATTTTTAAGGGGGTTGCAATAATGTTATCATCCATGTAGTGATAAAAACATGCTTGTGGAAAGGCAGAATGAGTAGGGCATAAAGCCTGAAGACATAATATTGACACATGGTGGGGCTATTGAGCATTCCTTGTGGAAGGAATTTCCACTAATATCTAGTTAGTGAACTTTTTTCAATAATTAAAAGAATACAAACTAAGTGAAGGATTATTTGTAAACAGAGGTTTAACTGCTATATATTAATCTCTTATGAAATGTATACATACATTTACTTGTTTGCTAAACCATGGGACACATTGATATACCTGGCACACTTCTGTCTAGATTCCTGGATGGATACAAGATAAATATTAATATGCATATCTAGTTTAATAAGTCTATATTGACAATTAGAGTAGAAAACAAGAATAATAGAATTAATCAAATGATTAAATCATTATAGAATAGAGTCACAGAATTACAAATAATTAGAGCAGTTTTATATACTAACTCACCAATATCTACTTTTTGGCTGGGAAGTTTTGAATTAGCAGTAACTGGCTTGACTAGGGACTATCTTATTTACTGTGTTTATGATGAATGAATTTGATACTATAGATGCCAATTTGTTAGCACTGTGTTAATCCTTGAGAAAGTGGCCAACCTCCTTAGGAAGGAAAACAACACTCCTTGGGTGTACATTCCAAAGTTTATGCATCAACCCCTGGGAAAGTGGCCAGCTTTCCCAGGGAGGAAGGCAATACTTTCTGGAATACACTCTATCAGTTCTTGTTACAAAGCATCCCTGATGTGCCCACTGTTCTAGTTCTCATTATTTTTCCTGAAATATGAAAAGTGCTAACTAGGAAGGCATTGGTTTGTTGATTAACAAAATTTTCTGCATGATGTTTAACTTTTAGGTTTGAACAATGCTCACCAATTTTTTTCCTCATACATTCAGTTTCAGGATTGCTCAAACTCAAAACAAGAGATTTTATATACATTTAATAAAATTTATTTATGTGTAACATACAAGTTATTATATTACTTAAGTATGCAATGTATTGTACTAAAGTTTTGATTAGTATTTAAGTATTTTATACATAGTTCATAACTACAGTAGATTATATAACAGCTAACAATAATAAGACTTTTAACTAGTGGACATTCAATGAATAAATTTTTTTCCCTATGCATTTAAGATTCCTAACCCATGAGGTTATATAGGCTAGTAGCATGATTAAAATGACTTCATTTTTTTCTATTTTGTATAGCTTGAGGTATAGGCAACAACAAATTATTATTTCATATTTGGGCTGTGGGGCGGCCCATTAACTTGCAATCTTAATACCTGAAATGGTTCTGCTGTTAGCATTATAATTGGAACTGGGGCTGTGACTCACAGTGTTGAATTTAACCTTAGTTTACTGTTGGCTTTTTACAGGAAGGGGAATGTGTACTGGTTTGACTTGTTCAAGGAGATACTAAAGAAAGTTTTAGCAAGTTTTGAACAAAGTGACATAACTGGATTTTAATTTTTGCTGTTATACACTACTCCTGGCAGCACCTAATGGCTGCTCTCTTTTTGCAGCTGTAGAGCTGCCTTTTTAGCAGAGGTGGGGAAAATCAAATGAATATGTGTTAAAGCAACTGCCTTTTGATTTTTAGGCAGAGAGATTGTTATTGTGACATATAAACATTGTTAAATTTCTAGGAATTTTATACACCTTTTAAGTTTTCATATGAAGTTTTTTATTTGCACAACTGTAATTAACAGATAGTTAAGAATTTCTTTTAATTTTATAAAAGTTTAAAACACTTTCTATTTAAACTATCACATATTAAACTCAACTATTTTATTACTTAAATTTTTTCAAGGTGAAAGAACTAATCTTTGCAGTAATTTGAAATAAAAGGCTACTTTTCAGGATTTGAATTTGAGAATTCAGGTTTGAATATTATGTTCTTTTAAAAGTGATAAGTCTAGTTTCTTTAAGGAAATGATAAGGTTAAAGTACAAGATGCTATTTTGATAAAACAGGATTTCTTTTCTGTATACTGATTATTCATGAGAAAAACACTTTGTAAACTTTTACTAAAACAGTGTAATGACTAAAGAAACATTTAGAAAGAATAAAATTTTAACTTTGTATTATTATACTATTTAAAACTAAATCTTTCTAAAATTTTAAAGAGAGACCCATCAAATTTTATTTAACTTTGACCACAAAAATTCCTTTTCTGCATACCTTCTGCACTTTCTGTATTCATTCAAGTTTTTCCTACATTTTGCTCTTCCTTAATAACTAGTCATTTTATCTTAGGACAAAATTACTGCCTTTTTCCTTAATAATAAAAACACATTAGATACACCTTACATACATAAGTTTCCAAAATAATTTTGGAAACTCTCTCCAAGTAAACCTCTTACAAAATACAACTACCATCAACACTAAACAAACTTGTCAATATAATGATTCAATTCAGCTATAACTATTTTTATTTGAAATTAATATCCATATTTATTTTTTAATATAAGCACTTATTTAATTTTGGCCATTTGAATAGAGCTCTTTTAATTTCATTTATCAATTTAATATTACCATCTGCAGGTATCAAAATATACACTGACACTGAACAAAGATACAAACACAAAATGAATTACAACACATCAATAGAAACATACATCCTTGATTTTCCTGTTTTTGGGAATTTTTCTGAAGACTGTATTGCCAATGTTTCTTATTCTTCCAGTGGTTTAACTCTATTACCTCCCTTCAGCCCACAGCCTTATCATGATGTAAGCAGTAGGAGATTTGCAGAGTTGCTGCTGAAATGTTTTCCTTATCTTAGTTAACTCTTTGGCAGAATGTTTTTTACAAACATAGTTACACTGACAAGGGCCTTATTCAGCAGTTAAGGATTCTTCTGCAGTCTGGTTCTGAAATGCTTGGTTGTTGTTGTTTTTAGGGACTGGTAATGGGGGCTGCTCTTGGAGTTCTTGGGGGCACTGGAGCTGGTGCTCTTCTTCCCATTTCCCATTAAAGGAATGCCATATTTATCATATTTGGAATGGCATTGGTTTGCCCAATGCTTTCCTTTTTTACACTGAGGACAGTTAGAAGTGGGGAGTTTATCTCTGGGCTGATTTTGAGGGCATTACTTTTTTAAAAAAATAAAATGGCTATTTTCCAAATTTAAAAAGGGTTTGGGTAGATTTAAACACGGCTGTGAGAGCTTGGACTTTAAAGGTTTCTGTGCCTACATCTTGACAGGCTTTACTAAATACTCCAATTGTTTGAGAAGTAGTGCAAATATTAGTCATGCCTCTTTGACAACAGATGTTAACTATTTCACAGGCCAATTGGAGAAGCAATGTGTTCACTGCATCTGAGTTGTCAATTTGATGGGTAATTGCATTTTGCATTTTATTCACAAAATCTAGATAGGATTCACAGGCTGCTTGTCTGATGGTAACAAAGGAGGAGGATGCAGCTCCTCTGAGATATCAAGGCATCCCTCAGACAGTGGAAAAGGTGGTGTTGGTAGTGGTAAATGGGGGGTAATATGTGTTGGCAGCACAGATAGAGTAGCCACATCTGTTTCTGTTTTTGCTGATGGAATATGTAGCACAGCTAATGCCTCATGAGCAAGTCTCCAAGTTGTAATAGCATTAAAAGATATTTTTTCACCTTGTTCAAACTTACATTTTAAATTTTGTCCTACTTGTTCCCATAATTCTAAATTTAAGGTTCTCTCATCAGGGAAATATGAGCAATATGTATCCACCATGTGCAACATATCTAATAGTTGCTCTTCTTTCACTTACATTCAGCAGCTTAAACAATTGCTGTAACATTTTTAATTGGATCCTCTGTCCTGGGGTTAATCTATTCCCCATGATACCTTAAAAGAAAAGTTTTTTTGCAACAAGCAAATAATATTTGGGGCTTCTTCATACAGCAGTGGTGTTACTTACGTTGGTGGACCTACTGACATCTGGGGTATCGATGTCCTGTAAGAGGATGATTAGTTCCAGACCATGTTTCTTCACCAAGGTGTTCCTGGGAGCTGACCTGAAAACTACTTGCAGCAGGAATCTGTCCTGCAAAGTCTTGTAAGGATCTGTACAGCATAGCCCATGATGGCACCATATCAATTTGGGCACACCATTTGCCATGGGAATGAAATGAAAACAGTCTGAAGCTTAGTATTCTTTGGGGGAGGCACCCTTTAATGGATCTCCTTCAATATAGACACAGTCAGCTATACCAGGAGGCATGCCCAAAGACATGCTGTACATGTAAGGACTCAGAAAGTTTTGGGTTCTGTAGGTGATAATGGAGAGGCAGAAATCTCTAACAGTGTAAAGTAAGAAAGTTCTTATTGTTTTCAGCAGGAACTGATAGCAGCAGCTTTTTCACATGCAGCAATATTTTGCTTATGCACCAAGGCAAGTTTTAAACTGTTTCAAAGATATAACCAAAGTGTTCAGGAAGCCAGTGCACTGTAAACAGTATAAATCATAACAGGCCTACTCTAAGACATGTACATGTCAAACTGTCCAATGTTCAAGACAAAGAGAATATACTGAAAACAGAAAGAGAAAAAAGAACCATCACATTCAAAAGAAGCTCAATAAGATTAAGTACTGATTTTCCATATGAAACCCTGGAGGCAAGAAGCCAGTGATATGACTTAGTTAAGGTGCTAAAGGAAAAAAACTTCCAGCTAAGAATTCTCTATCCAGCAAAGCTAGCATTCAGAAATGAGGGAGAGTTCAATATATTCACAGATAAACAGACATTAAGAGAATATGTCAATAACAAATCTGTACTTCAGGAAATATTAAAGGAAGTTCTGCAGGTGGAAAGGAAAAAATAGGATAGAGAGTGTAACCGTTGGGGAATTTGATGTAATTATGAATTCCAAAAATATAATTGGATCATGCCTGTAATCTGATCTGTTAATCTGGGCATGATTGAATTATGATTAGGGCGTTGACTGGGCCATGTCAGTCAGTAGGGCATTGAGCCCCACCCCTTGTTGGGTGGGGAATTGAATACAAAAGGCCAGGCAAAGAACAGAGAGAAGCAGTCTTTTGAGAAGCAGTTTTGATGTTGGAAAGAAGGCCCCAGGAGAAGAGAAGCAAGCCATTTGCCTGATGTCTACAGCTGACTTTGTGGAGGAACCAGGAGCTAAGCCCGGAGAGAAACTGCAGCCCCGGGAAGAGAGGAACCCCAGAAGC
>JAQZBX010044766.1:0-21254 GCA_029593785.1 Cabassous unicinctus
GTGAGTATATATTACTTTTACAATAAGAAAAGATAATGTTTAAATAATATGATGCTTTGCAGTCACCAAATTTACACTAAAACCCCATGAGGTTTCCAGAGATTTAAGTAGTGAGTTATCTTGTGGTAAAAACATCAACAGGCCCCCAATCACTGTTTCCTGTCCCTCATCCAACCAGCATTTACTACAGTGGCTGGCATATGTCAAAATGTCATCAACTCTTGATCACTAGGAAACTGATGAGTCAGCCTGTGGGGGATCCAAGCCCTCTTTCTTCTCTTCCTCCCACCGTCTGCCTTGGGTTGGGTTTTGTTTTTTGCTGCTCATTAGTGCCTCCACTCTTCAGCTTAAGAAGCCAAGCTTGTGTCTATCAATGTTCGTCTTTTCTAACAGTTCTGGTGACAAGTCTGGCAAGAGAGAAGCTTGAAGTTTTCTGAATAAAAGGATTTGGGGATTATCTGTGACTTCCAAATCATCTGTACAAACCCGGGTCTTCAGTACTCTGGGTAATTTCAGGGGCTGCATCCAAGAATCTGCTCATGGATAAATGAGGTAGTCTTGGGAATTACAGGCCTGCCTTGGGGAGCTGGGCGGAGCTGAGTCAGCTCAAATTTGTCTCACACAACCTCTCCCTGAGTAGTGGAACCGTCTTGAGGGAATTTCTGAGAGGAGGGGGTTAATTCCTAATTTATCATGCCAGTGAGGTACTTCCTCAGTCAGATGGTCTGACTTCTCCCTATAGAGCTGGTATTCCTCCCTGAGCCTCTAGGACCCATGACCTCCCCGGGGAGCATCAGATCCCCCCTCCCCCCACCACCAGAACCTTCAGGGAGTGACTGCCCATGCCGAGGGCAGAGGTTACAAAGTCAGTGCAGCATGGGGGATAATAGTGCAGCCTCTGAGTCGCCCCAGGTTCAAATCCTTGCTCTGTCACTGTGTGACCTTGGGCAGATCGTCCAATTTCTCTGGGTCTCGGTGTCTTCATTTATAAAATGGGAATGGTATACCTACCTCACGGGGTTGTTGAGAAGAGTAAGTGTGTTAGAGCATGTAGAGTGGCTGGCTTACAGGGAGCACCGGGTAAGTGTTAGCATTAACAAAACAAAGACCCACCTGCCTTTGTTATTTGAACTCTATAAAAATGAGGCTACAGATGTGGTTCTTGAAGAGGCTACAGATGTATTTTCCTTAGAAATCCTGAGGAAAGAGAGCTTTCAGTAGGCCGCACCCTCCTCAGGAGCTCAGTCCCTCCCTGCCTGTGCCATGATATCGCTAAAATTTGGCCAGCTGCACACAAAGAACTGCCAGGGTGAGCAACCAGGACAGGTGAAACCAGGCCGTCCCATGGGGAACTATTAATAGCCGAGTGTTCCTTCACCTCCAACTCACCATGTAACAGTCTGGTTGGCTCGGCTTTAGGGAAACAGCGTTCTTGTCAAAACACTCGTCAAAACTGTCCCAAATCTGAAGAGATAATTAGTGAGGAGGCCCAGTAAGGACTGACTGAACCTTCTTCTGCCAGGCTAATGGGTTCAATCAGCCTAACCAGGTTGGTGTAGCTACAGATGTCACCCGTGGCCCTGGGCAACTTGTATAGAATGACTGATGGGTATTTACCTTTCCCTGGGAAACAAAGCTACCACAACAGGAAATATGATCAATGTATATTTTAAAAGAATGTGTATACAAACAAACTCTGTCCCATATGTTACTGGGTTTCCTCCAAAGAAAACAGATTAAATCCAGTGCCTACCAGGCACCCAGCACTGTATCAGGCTATGGGAATTCATGGCCTACTCCTCAAGAAGCTTAAAATTAAGTTGGAAGGCAAGACAAGCACAAGTGAAAAGGTTAGGTGTCAAAGCAGGACATTTCTAATGAGCCAAAAGAATGATACAGATAATGAGTCTTTCAGGAGATGGGGTAAGGGGGACAGGATCACTCCAGGCTGAGGCAAGAACAGAAGCCCTCAATGAGGAGGTGGAATTTGAGCAGAGCCAAAGCACAAACAGGTAGGAGTCAGTGAGGCAGAGAGAAAAAGCATTCCAGGTAGGGGGTACAATATGAACAAAGGAATGGAAGCAAGAAGACAGTGCATGTTTGAAGAGCAGATGAACAGGTTTGACTAGAGGGAAGGACTAGTATAAGGAAGAGAGAATTAGAGACAATCCGAAGTAGAAGGGAGTTTTCTAGGTTGTTTAGGATAATGTCATTTACAGATGAGGAAATGGAGATTCAGAGAGGTTAAGTGATTTACCTTAAGTCACACAGCTAATTATCAGTGGGAGCTAAGTCGGGAAAATACATCTGTCAGTATTGAGATGAGAATCTGAGCAGACAGTAAATTGACTGGCTACAGAGAGGCAAAGGAATGTCAGCCTAGGGAAACAAATTGTGCAGTTCCCAAACCAAGTGTTGGTAGAGGCCACGGGAGGTATTCAATAAATGCTCGCTGCTGAAAATGATACGATGACCACTACACAATTTGGGCCAAGTCATTCGGTATCTCAGATTTTATTTTCTCCCCTCTACTCTTCACCATTCCCCTCCCCTGTGAATAAAATCTCAACCTGACAAGGGCCTAGCCATACAGTGGGAAAAAATAGTCCTTGGAGATAAAAATGAAGTGGAGTCTCAAAGGATTTCAGATCTCTAACCTCTTCGTGGTATGTGTGGGTACAAAGGGCAGAAAACAAACCCCCTCTGTGGGTGGTAAGTGGGCTGGAGGGAAGGAGCACCTGTTTTTTCTTCTTTTCAAGCCCTATAATCTCTCATGTCTTTGAAGTTGTGAGAAATCAGGTGCTTTGTTCATTTCCATTATAAAGAAGATAGAACTGAAAGGTTAAATGTCTTAGGAAGGTGAGTCAGGGATGGGGTACAGACCAGATCCCCATTTACCTCACTCAGGGAGCTTATGAGTAAGGAAGGGAAAATATCTTGGCACTCTCCCAGGAAGCAAGGTGGCTGGTGCTTCATTACATGGCTAGGGTGGTTATTACATATAGATTTCCAGAATTTCTTTCAGGCCATTTCTGGGGGCCTCTGAGGAGGTCGCGATGCAATTGGTACGGTCTTGTGTATAACCCAGAAGCAATAAGAAAAAAGCACAAAATGGATCAATATTAAAGTAGATGTTGAAGAAGGCACAGAAAACCAACCTTAAGTAACTGGCCATCTCCAGTTCCCAAGAATAAAACAGTCCTGTTCATTACGACAGTGCCATAAACGGATGTCAGGTCGGAATGGATCAAGGTAGATGATGCGATTGGCTGTACTCTTTCAGGTTGATCCCCTTCTTTCTGAACATGCACACAAACGGACAAATAAAACAAGAAGATCATTTGTAACAGCGATAATTCTCCTTGTACCGATAAAATGTCACTCATTACCTCCTAGGAAGGAGCCGCCTCTGGGCCCCAAATGCATCTTCATCGACATCATCCCCAGGAACATGCCGTGGTGGCCATTATGTGTAAAATCACCATGCTTGCCCAACCCATGAAAGTCGTTTGTTTACTATATGTTAGCACGAATTGATCGCCAGCAGTGAGCTAGCCATCCATTTAACACTCCCTCGGCTGATGTACGAAGCCAAGTTGCACTTTACTGACAGGAGAGAGCCCCACTGCCCAATCGGGTGGCAGGCAGTCTTGCACTTGGCTGCCTGCAGGCTCCTGCCGCAATTCATTTTGGTTAAGCATTGGCTTCTGGGAGGCTAAACACAAGCCATTTCCCAAGACGTGTGACGGATGATCCCAGGGAGTGTGATGGCAGGGAGGAGGGATTCTGGATTTGCAAGAGGGGTGCAATGTGGCGTCCCAAAGCAGGGTAATTAATTCAGAGGGGATAGTGGGTAAGGCAGAGGCACAGAGCTAAAGAGGAACCAAGCAGAGGGTCTGAATCTGGCGGTCATGTTCTCGAGCAGGAAAGGAAAAGCATAACTCCCTCCCCGAAGGCATTTAAATTGTCTGAGGCTTTGAGCACATATAATCACACTCGTTTGCTCCTGATCATTAAATAAAGCCCCTCTTTAAACTCAGAGCAGTGAGGGTCGACCAGAATGTCTTTTTCTTCCTTGTTTAAAGGAATGAAGTGCTTCACGCTGCTTCCTGCCTTCAACGACAGGAAACGGAGTTTGTAACACAAATCTCTGGAAGATGTGGAGCTAGAAAAAGCCGTTACCGTCTGTAGCTACTGAGCACAGTGTGATAGCATACTTCATCTGCGAGAACTCAGTTCCCAACTGTACTAAGGTTTTCAAAGGCACAGTTCAGCTTTATCCAATGGGAGAGCTGGCAATCTTCAGAAAGCATCACAGCAAACCTAAAATCGCCCTGTTTTCAGAGGGGTGGGGCAGTGGGCAGGGGGAGGCTAAGACTTATTAACTTCATTATATTATTGCCAACAGTGTTTATGTCTTTCAATTTATGTCTTATTAAATATTCATTATTTTTAAACCCACCAAGTTTCATTAACATCTAAACTAAATGGATTCATGGACTAAATTGATTTCTGAAGCCTTTAAAGTGCCATCTATATTTCTTTGTTGAAGTTGCACTGTGAGGAAAAGATAAGCTAGCTAGGATTCCTCCAACACTATGATCACTTTTCAAGGATGAGATGTCATAACCTAAAAGAAAGTGACGTATGTGCATAAAATATTCTATAGGGAACTCGGTTTTAGAAGACTTTTGGAAAGCCCATTAGAGATTTTTTTTTCCGTTGAAAGATACTTTTCATGCAGTTGGAGACGATGAGGAGCTGTCCTGTTAAAATTGAAGTTAAGAAAAAAAAAATCTCTATGGGTCTAAGGAATTGGACAATAGATCACTGTTTAGATAAGGAAGCTTCATGACCACGAGCAGAAAAAGAAATGCCAGATGACCTTTAGATTTAAAAAAATAATAAAACCACACCGCATATTTTGCTCTGAAATACAACCAAGATTGTTCAAATTTAAGATCGGCCGACCATGCCTATTATTTTTATTAAATATTTGAGCAGTCCTGAGAGGCTAACTTGGCATAACATCTGTCTGGGCCTCTGAAATGTTCTAATACTGCTCTCTTTAGTTGGGGGAATCCATTTCCCCCTCATCCCACAACAGAGAAGGAGTAATGTCTGTGGATTGTGGATCATCCACCAAGACCAAATGGGACAGTGTACCCCCAGGTCTGGTATACAGTAGGTGCTCAATTATTGTCACCATCTGATTAGTCAAGAACCAAGACAGCAAAGGTGGCCTCAGCTGAGGTGTGATGAGCACCTTCACCTGTTTGTGAAAGACCAGCTCCAGAAAAAAGGAGAAAATTGGCTCAAAGTTATCATCTTGCCTTTTCTAGTGTCCTCTCCTGAATTCTCACTCTTCCTCATTATTTGTAGTTTTCTAACTTAAGTCCTGTATCAATTGCATAGGTAAGCAGTACAACCATTCAATCAATGCTCCCAAACTTGAGAGGCTGGAGGTATAGTACAAACCATCTGGGATCCAAGCTTGATCCTCGTCCACCGGGTAACCTGGGCAACTTATTTAAGCCCCATTGGGGGTCGGCCTTCCCAACTGTCTAATAAAGCTGATGATGCCTGACTGGTAGAGTTGATATGAAGAGGATATAATGACAGTGAAAATACTAGTGGTAGTGATAATTATAATTAATAATAATAATACCAGCCTACATTTATCAAGAGCTTAATTGTGCTGCTTAGAGAATTTTATCATCTTACCTTATAGCAGCAGTATAAGGCAGTGAGCCAGACTGCCTGGGTTTGAATCCCGGCTCTGTCACTCCATGCTGAGTAATCTTGTGCACATTAGTTAACCTCTCTGTGAGGTTTCCTCCTCCATAAAATGGAAGTGATGATAGAGCATCACTGGTTGTGAAGATTGAATGAGTTAGTTCACATGTAAGGCTGAGAATGGTGCCTGGCACCTAGGAACACTCAGCCCATGTTTGCTATCATTACCTTATTTAAAAACACAAGACAGTTGCTGCCATACCCGTGGCAGTTATTGCTGCTTTCCTGTTTGCCAAAGAACCCTTATTTTTTCAGGTAACAAGGAGCTCAGGCCTGGGGGAAACCAGGACTGTCAAGGTGAATGCCATCCCTTTCCCCATAGCCAGACTTTACCTTCCCATCCCTTAGACTTATGGATGGCTGTGTGGCCCAGTTCTGGCCTGTGAGACATAAGAAGTCTACTGGAGGAGCTTCCAGGAATAAGCGTTCTCCTTGATAAGAGGAAGCTCTTGAGGGAAGCCCTTTGCCTTCATCCCTCATGCCTTCCCTTTGAATACAGTTGTGTGAGGTCATTATGTGCAGATTGGCGGCAGCCATTTTGCTTCCATGAGATCCAAGCTGGAGGATGAAAAATCAACCTGCTAAGATAGACGCAGAGGAAAGATGGAAAGACCCTAGGTTCTTGAAGGCTCCACTGAGCCACAGAACCTCCAACCTTAAACCTTCTATTACGTGAACATTAAACGTCACGGTTTAAGCCTCTGTTGGTTGGGTTCTCTGTTACTTATAGTTCATAGCAAGTCGCCTTGTATAAAAAACGAGTCCTGACTTGTAGGATGGGGCACGCGGCCCTGGCGCTTCCTCAAGGATGAGGGGCCAGCACTTGACAAGGTTTTGCTCTTCTCAGCGCCCTGGAGCATCCTGAACTCAGTCAGGGTTTTGTAGCCAATTACAAAAGCAGGCCTGGAGGAAAGTAGGAGTGAGGAGTGGACCTCATGCAAACTCTAGGGCTGCTCTGGCTGAATGGAAATGGATTCTTTTGTGCCAGAAACACACAGAAAGGGACAGGTCCCCGTGAATGGAGAAATGAGCCCTCTGAATAGCTTACTTATGCTCATTTCAGCAAATGAAAACAAAAGAAAGACAGGCTCAGAGAAACCCCTTCACAAAAGTGGAGTTAATACCTAGGGAGCCGTGCAGAAAAGGGAGGGAAACAGTGCAGTAGGCCCCCTGTGTCCAGAGATTATTCTTACTCTCTTTTTTTGGCCTATTTTCTCTCTTGCCCTTCTCTCCCTTTAGGGCATAATCGCTAATGTTGCTCTCAGCCTATTCTGTCTAGTTTATTATGTGTAATTTATTTCTGAATCCCAGCCTCTGCTTGTTCGTCTGTGTGTAACAAGGTTAATGCCTTGTAATGATGCTTTTGCCAGTTCTGCCTTTCATGACAAAATCCAATCTTGATTTAGCTCTAAACCTTGTCTCCCCTTTGGGCCTTCTTGGTTCCTTCAGAGTTGTCATTCTGCTTCTCCTTCCTGCCATGTCTAACCACAGCGTTGCGCCTACACTTTAGCCAACTGGAAAAGAGAAACTTTTTTCAGTCAGAGGGAAAAGCTACCTTGTCTCAAACTACGTTTGGGCTGAAAAAGAGAGTTGGCCAGACATACCAAGCTGGGACCAAGACTACTGAGAAGGGCAGCATGTCTGTGTGTGTGTATGTGTGTACATGTGTATTATGCATATTTGTGTGTCTGTGGGGGTGATGGGTGTCTGTGGGTATCTGTGTGTGTATATGTGTGTGTGTACACAGGGAGCTGTGGGTATATCATGAAGAAAACAGCTAGACCTGTTTCTCTACACTATTTCCCATTAAAAACAAACATTCCCATTTGTGCACTACACAACTCTAGGGGGCGCTAGTCACATATTCCACGGTGTGAAAGCCACCTCTGGAGATGAGCAACGCAGTGGCCCTGCCTGTACATTTACCCCAACTGGTCAAGGTTCAGGTAGGGTGTTCACAGCCACACCAAGCTGTTGTGGCAACAGCCCAAGGAAATGTGCACAAAAGCAGAAGCCAAGCAAGGGTCAACTCTTTTACCCCCAAGGTGCTAAAAGGACTGCCTTATTTAAGTTTTTCCCTGGGGTGAGGGGACACCAACTGGAAGCCTATCAATTTCTTACAATTAATAAGATGCCTGTCTCTGGCAGTTAGTTTTCATACTGGTTCCCCTTTGGAATGAACTTGTTTTGAAGCAGTTTCTTCATCACTTCCTATTACTTACTCAGAGGCCCACTTGTGGTCAGGAGACCTTAGAAGGAGCCCCGAGTCCTGGTTCCTCTCTGCTCCTTACAGGCTACTTGAATTGGGCAAGTCAAGTCCCTGAATCAACGACTGCATCTGTAAAACGGGCAAAATAACTCTACATGCCCTCCTTATCCCTCAGCGTTGTTGTGAGGCTCGAATGAAATAATGCTTGTGAAAATAATTCGAAAACTATCTTTAGCAAACGAGGGAGGTGGAAAGAATAATTATTCACCCATCGTGATTTTATTGACCATTAAAGGTCCTGTCGCTTTTCTTTATTCTTCTAGAAACAACAACAGAGACCAGGTTCTGACTAAGCTGTGGCATCTCTCTGATCACCTGAAAGAGGAGTTTACACTGGGAATTGAAATGATGGAAAGGGAGAGTTCAACGTGTGCTGAAGGAACAGAGAAGGGAAGCTGGGGGCACCAGCAAGCCTCTATGCCACGAAAGCACCGGCCACTTGAAGCACAGCTGTAGGACACGCACAGTGGTGGAGTCTGTACTTACTTACATCCTCCCACCTCTTTGCTCATCTTCTCTCTTCCCTTCAAGGGCCCCAGGAGTGCCCCCCCACCCCGCATTACTCTGATTACTGCGAAAGTCCCTCCACCACACACATGCACATTTCCAAACGTCCTTTAAGGAAATGTCACCATCTGTTGAGAACCACTGGAATCTATCATACGGTTTCAGACACCAAAAAAAAAAAAAATGTTTTCCAGACTTTTCTTCCTTCCAACCCTTTTCCTCCCCAAGACTTCCTCACCAATCACCCTAGATTCCTCTTTCCATCATTTCCCACATCCAACCAGTGAAAACTCCTTGCTGAATTTCCCCACAAACTCTATCTCAAATCCGTCTTCTCTATCTCCATGGTCTCCACCCAGTCCAAACCACCATCACCTTGCTCTTAATCTGCTACAAGAGCCTCCTGGTTGCTCCATTTCAACTGACAATCTATTCTCTGTCCAGTAGTCAGGGTGATCCTTTAAAATATGAAACAGGCCATGTTATTCCCTTGCCTAAAACTCTTTAACGGCTTCCCATCACACTTTGAATTAAATCCAAATGCCTTCCCATGCCCTGCCTGATCTGGTCCCTGCCTACCTCTTCAAACTCATCCCTTGCTATTTTTTTTCCTCATTCACTCTCAGCACCCCCACTGGCTTTCTTTCAGATCCTTGAACATATTATCATATTTCTGCCTCAGGGCCTTTGCACATGCTACCTCTTCTGGTTACCCCCCTCTTCTCCTTTGTAGACTGGCTCTTTTATATCTTTTAGGTTTCAAGTTAAATGTCACTTCCTCCTGGTCACATGACTATAGTTCTCCCACCCCTACCCCAGCTGTTATTCATAGCACTCCTTAGTTTCCTTCAAAATACTTATTATAATTATTGTGTTTTTTAAACTTGTTATTGTCTGTCTCCCAGTAGATTATAAGCTCTACAAGAGTTTATGTTATTCCATACTTTGAATCAAGCACCTACCTCAGGATCTGGCATGTAGTAGGTTGCCAATAAATATTTATTGAATGAAGGAATAAATATGTGGATCAATGTTTGAAAATTCTCAGTCAATATCTCATTAGATAACCCTGTTACATTGCTAAGTAGGCATAATCATTACAGAGTTCTTCAAATGAGCCAAGATTTGTCCTTTGTAAACAATGGGCCTTGGCTCTGCCTTCAGGAGAAATATTAAATGACCCTACACCTTCTATTACTATGTATCTTGGGCTTAATTTCATATCCATAGTTCACTGACAGTTTGAAAGAGACAGTTTTCAGGTCTCACACCATCTCAGCCCATAGACAGCCTACATAAATGTCTCTAAGAAGTAAACAAAGTACTATAGATATGCTCTGACTAAATCAAAGAATAATAGGACTGTTCTTTCCCATGATTAGAACAGCACAATTTTATGAACAAAGCCTAGTATTGTGTTAGCTTTAAAATAAAAATAGCTTATAGTGGTGCAGAAGAGTTGAAAGAACAAGAGATTTAGAATAAAAAATATGTGGGTTCAAGCTCTATTACTGAGTTGTGAGTCTTTTGGCAGTTATTGAACCTCAGAGATTTCTCCATCTATTCATTCATCTGCCCATCCATCCATCCACCCACCCACCCATCCATCTACCCATCCATCCATCTACTTATCCATCCAACCATCCACTCATCCATCCATCCATCCAACCATCTGTCCATCCATCCATCCATGCATGCATGCATGCATGCATCCATCCATCATTTATGGAGCATTTGCTCTTGGCCAAGCACTTGATCTGTAAATTACAGAGAGGACTAGACCTCCTCTTATCAAAATAAGTCAATCAAATGAGTTTTGAAACAAAACGCAGAACTTTATATTTCATTTTTGTTAGTTTCAGAAGCACTTGGCACCTGAAATTAAAGGTTAGAGTAGGGGCACTACTGAGAACCACAGTTTTTGGATAGAATTCAGGGACTCCATGGCCTTGCACAAGAAAATAATACATTTTTTGTAAACACTAACTGAAATTTAGCATTTTCTTCTAGTATTAACTCATCCTGTGACTTTGACACCAAAAAATCCCCAGATATTTTCATATCATTTTATAGTTGTTGCAGATATCTTAAAATTTTTATGCTCATCTTTTAAGTTATGGTGGTTATTGCTGCTAGATTTTATTACTTAATGCACTAAGATATATTACTGTATTTCAAATTTAAAAAATATAATTGGTATATTTTGCAATCCTATGTTTTATTTTATGCATTTAAAAATATTATTTTGAAAAGGGATCTATAGGCTTAGGGTTAAAAAACCCTGGGTTAGAGGTCACAGTTATTACTAAGCACAGGAGGCTGATACTTGGTGATACGTACAATTATTTGCTCCTCTAGGCTGCCCCCCCCCACCCCCGCCATTGCCTCAGAGACACAAGGGTTGGCACTTGGAGGATGTCGATAGGCAATAATCAGAAACAGCTGGTGTGTTAGATAATGCACTTCTCAAGTAGAATCTTCCAAGACAGGTCAGGGGAGTGGCAAGGAATCCTGCCTCGCTGGTAATGGAGTCATGGAGAAACACCATTCCTCTTGGCTACCTGGTCTCTACTCTTCCTATAAACACAGCTCAAGTGCCGACTCCTTTGCAAGCCCTGCTACCCCTATAATAGCTCTAACTGACTGTGTTATAATCCCTGATCTTCTCATCTGTCTTCTCCACCAGGTAGAGGCATCTTCCTTCCAGTTCAACAAACATTTATTAAGGGCCCACCCACTAGGTGTTAGACAGCCTTATGGATAGGAAACAAGATGAGACAAACCTGGCTACTCCCCTCTGGGTACATACAGCCCAAAGAGGGCTGGGTGGGACCCAACACAGAGCCTGGCACATAGTTAGGTGAAGATTTATGGAGTGGATCCCTGATTCCTACCTTCACTTCCAACCACTTACTTAGTGATTCTTCCTGGATGCTCCCAAAGCATCTAAAAACCAACAAAAATTAAACTTCTCTTCGAATTGGTCACCAACAGCTCTCAACTCTACATCTTAAAAAACTATGTCATTTAATCCCTCCTCTCCACCCTTACTGCCACAATGTCAGTTCAGATCTTCAACATCCCTCTGTTGCATTATTTCTATAAACTGAATCCATGCGCTTCTCTTCATATCCTTCTCCACCAATCTAGACGAAGGCAGCATTATTTCCTGCCTGGACCACTGCAGTAGCCTCCTGCAGGTCTCCTGCTTCCACTGTGGCCAGTCTCTCATCCACTGCCCACAGGACAGCCACTCTTTAGAAATTCACATCTAGTCATTTCATATCTCTTCAAAGGCTCCCCTATGCTTCAAGAATAAAATACAGTCTCTTCTCCACGGCCTACAAGGCCTGTAGAATCAGGCCACTGCTTCCTTCTCCAGTCTCTTCTGATACCACTCTCCCCACACTACTTCCCTCTACTCAACCTCACTAACCTTCTGTTCTTCAACCCAACCAAACCCTTGCCCTCTTTGAGCCCTCACAATTGCTCTTCCATTCTGCTCAAAGTACTCTCCACAGGGATACGCACAACTTCCATTTCTCATCTTGTTGGTGTCAACTCAGTATCACCTTCTTAAAGAGAACTTTCCCCAGGATCTCACTTAAAATGGCCTCACCCTGTCACGTCATCTGTTCAGTTCTTTCACAGCCCCAATCTCAGTCTGTGTCTCAGTTTCCTCATCTGTAAAATGGGAATAGCAGTATTACTCACTTCAGATGGTTGTGGTAAGGATTAAATGAGTTAATGTTGGTAAAGTGCTTAGAAAGATACCTGGTACACAGTAGGTCCTCTGTAAGTGTTTATCATTTTTATATAAAAATTATTTATTTGCGAGATGATTACCCTGCACCCTATTTACCACTTAAACAAACATTTTCACACACTGCTTGACACATAATAGGAGCTCAAGAAATGCATGTGTTCGAATCAATGATAACTCTAATCAGTTACTTGCCTCCATTCTTTTTTGTGTGTGTGTGAGGTACTGGGGGCCAGGGATTGAACCCGGGACCTCGTATGTGGGAAGCTAGCACTCAACTACTGAGCCACATCAGCTCCCCTGAGTTGGTTTTTTCGTTTGTTTTGCTTGTTGCTTGTTTTTGTTTTTTTTTAAGGAGGCATCAGGAACTGAACCCAGGACCTCCCATGTGGGAAGCAGGCACTCAACCGCGTGAGCTACATCTGCTACCAACTTGCCTCCATTCTTGCCTAATCCATTCTATTTTCTGAGTGACTTTTCTTAAGCACAATCAGATCATGTCTGCTTAGGACCCTGCTGCCAAGCCATGGTTTTCACAGCATGCTCCACAGGCTCCTAGAAGTCCCTTTGAGATGCTTCAGGGACAGGCATGGGGATAGGTGGGGGCCAAGTGGTCGAGTTTGGAACCTCCCATTCCCTCCTGAATCCCCAGCACTTGGCAATGGTCTCACCCAAAGCAAGCAGCAGGCCAAGGCTGATTTGTTATTTTTTTCTCATATTGGACTTCTGGTGAAGATTTATTTTAAAGGCAAGGTTAGGAAAGTTTGAAAATAACTGACCATCAGGATAAAATCCAAACACCTTTGCCTGTCCCACTAAGCTCTTTGCCCTCTGGACCTACATGCCCTTTTCTGAACACTCCCCAGCCAGGGTGAGCTACTTGTGGTTCACAAGCTTACACAACTTCCCACTTGTGCACGAGCTGCTCCTACTCTCCAGAGCTCCCTTCCCTGCCTTCTCCACTTGACTAACTCTAACATGTTCTTCAAGACACAGCTCAAGCACCTGAAGCCTTCCAGATCCTCCCACGCTGAGTTTGACACCCACCCTTGGGGCTTCCACAGCACCTTCTTCGTTAAATCTCTTTTACAACTAGTATCACACTGTACTGTATATTTTATACTCACTCTCTCTATAAACAGCAGGGGTCTGCAAACTACCACCTGTGGGCCAAATCTGGCCTGCTGCCTGTTTTTTTAGTATAATTCATAAGCTAAGAATGATTTTTACATTTTTAAATGGTGAAAAAAAAAATCAAAAGAAGAATATTTCATGACAAGCAAAAATTATATGAAATTCAAATTTTAGTGTCAATAACTAAAGTTTTATTGGAACAAAGCCCTGCTTGTTTACTTATGTATTTTTTGGCTGCTTTCACACTACAGCAGCAGAGCTGAGTAGTTGCAACAGAGAGTGTATATGGCTCGCAAAGCCTAAAATATTGACTTTCTGGGCCTTTGCAGAAAAAGTTTGCCAACCCAAGCATAACAGCATTGGCCAGGGGGTAGGGCAGGGAAATAATATGTGCAACTATTGAATAGAACAATCAAACCTACAAGTAAATCAACTATAAAACTATGAAACAGAGGACACAATTCTATTTGTTTTGTGTCAGTATAAAAGTTAGTACTTTCATCAAGATAGAAAATTAAAACAAATTAAAGCAAAAAAAAAAACAAAAAAACAACTATGAGCACATTTCTTAAAGAAACCAACTGCTACCATGTCCCTGTTCCCACAAACAGGTTAGAACCATGATATAGCTACAAATCATCCCCCCACTAGACTTTGGGATTTCTCAAAACAGGCCTCAGTCTTTGTCATCTAAGCATTCCCAGCATGTACCAGAGTGTGATCAGGGAAGGGAGTGGTTATCAAGAAGCTTTAGTGGAGGCAGAGATGGGACCACGCTACTGTAGTCAAGATGGTGGTCGCAGTGTGTCTCCCACCATTCCATGCTAAGAGAAACTGCCTATAGCACCTGCTGGTTCTGATTGAACCAGGGGCCAGTATCTGCCTCCAAATCTTATGCTGAATCTCTATGCTGAACTGGGGTGAAAGGATGAGTTGGACCTCATTCTATCTCTCTTCTGGTAATTTAAGCTACATGACATAGAAAGTCACCAAAGCAGAAGTTGAAAAGCTATTGAGAGGTAGAGCAGGGGGTCAAGGCAGGCTGAGGCATATGCAGGGGGAAGGTGTGAGGGGCAGACATTTGAGGAAGCAGAGGAGGCCATTTGGTAGCAAGATAGAGGGAAGCAGCTATGCTAAGTCATGTGAACAAAGAAACCTTAGAGTAAGCAGCCATCACTTCCTGCTGCTGAATCTAGAACCACCCTCCACTTTTATATCAAGGAGCCCAGTCCTATTACTGTTAATAATGATGACTGTGATGATAGCAACACTTGTAAACCAATGTCAAGTAGTGTTTCGAGCATTCTATATCTATACATACTAACTCATTCATTTAGACAATAATCCAATGAAGTAGGTACTTTACTATCCCCGTTTGTTGATGAAGAAACTGAGGCACAGAAAGGTTAAATATTTTGCTCAAGATAATGCAGCTGGTGGGTAGCAGCATTGATGCCAGGTGATCTGGTTCCAGAGTCTGTGCATGTAACCACTCTACAGTACTGCTCCTATTCCTAGATTTCTGTGTTCTTCCACATGTTTCTACCCATTAAATTCCCCACCCTTTTGTTTGAACTTGCTTAAGTAGATCTTTATTCCATGCATCCAACTGAGAGGAGACTGTCTAGAAGAGATTGTCTAGGAGAGACTGGTATCAGGATTGATATGAGAACAGACCCTTGGACAGAATGGCAAGTGTGTGGAATTGGTCTGGTGTGCAGCAGAGTGGAAGACTCTAGAAATCCACCCCCACACACATACTAAAATGAAATGCAAATAGCCTGTTGTACGTAGGAGTGAAGGCGCTAAACTATGACCTATAGATTCTGGTGATGCAGACCCAAAAAAAGTAAAGGCTTTAGAAGGCCTTCTAGGTATTGTCTTTAGCAACTGGAAGGGAATAGGAATACAAGAGTAGTGGAATGAGTTGGTAAGTTTTTATGGCCTGCGACAGCCGGAAGCTTTTGTGGATTCCAGAAAAGATCACGCTCTTGAAGCTAATCCATTCCTGTAGGTGTGGTTTGGATTCATCTGGGGGGACTTTGATTGGATTGCTTCAGTGAGGCATGACCCAGGATGGGTCTTGGTCCTCTTGCTGGAGTCCTTTATAAAAAGAGGACTGAAAGCCAAGACACACAGGAAAAGAGCAGCAGAGACACTGAAAAAAGGCCTCCTGGAATCAGCAGAGTACAGAGGCTCAGAAAGAAGCCCCCAAGAGGCTAGGCCCATGGAGCAGCTTAAGGCTGAAGAAACCAGGCCTGGAGAATAGGGGAGAGACAAGCGGACCAATATTGTGCCCTGCCAATGTTGATCGCCCACAGCTGTAGCTCTGAGTGAAGGCACCTTCAGATGATGCCACCATGTGCCTGATTGCCCACAGCTGCAACTTGGTGAGACAGCATCTCTTGATTATGCCTTGATCTGGACACTTTCACTGCCTCAGAACATAAGCTTTTAACCTAATAAATTACCATTATAAAAGCCTACACATTTCTGGTATATTGCTTGGACAGCATAAAGCAAACTAAGACATGGCCTTATGTAAAATATAAGGAAAAAAATTGGACAAATTCCTAACCCAGATATCCTAGCTAGAATCACAAAGAAAATCATTATATCACTAGTATACAGCAGTGGTTCTCAAACTGGAATGTGCATTACCAATCCCACTTCTTAGAGTTTCTGATTTAGTAGGTCTGAGATGGGGCCCAAGAATTTGCATTTCTCATGAGTTCCCAGGTGATGCTGAGGCTGCTAGTCCAGAGACCACTCTTTGATAACTACTGCCCTAAAACATAAAGCCATTTTCTCTTAAATCAAAAGGCATGATCATACACATTATTAAATTACAATCTAGGAGTTTCAACCATGCTGTTCTATGGTCAAAGTTAATTCCCAGACTAGCATGATCAGAAGCCTGGCTATTCCAAAAAACGGGGATATCTGGGAAGAGCCAGAGGAATGGAGACTACCAGATAGCCTAGAATTAAGGAAGAAAGGGGTCTGTCTGTCCAATCCTGGTGCTCTGTTTCTTTTCAACACCTCAACACATCAGACATGAAGAGAAGGACAATGGTTAAGGTAGTACAAGGTACGCAGACTCTGGAAAGCATTGCTGCTAAGTACAGAAAACTTTTCCAACATGATCTTCCAAGACCCTTCATTTATTCATTCAACAAATATTTGTCAATCCTCTACTACATACCAGTCACTATACTAGGTACTGGGGTTCAATAGAGAATAAAACTTAAAGTTCCTGACCTTCTGGGATTTACATTTTAATTGCAGCTGTAAAAAAATCAGACAAGAGGGTTGTAATCCAAATTTGACAGGCTGAGACCTCTGGACTTAGTTTATGAGCTAACAAGTCTCCAAGAACAAAAACTGGGAAGCAGTACTCTGAGGCCTTGCAGCCATGACCATCCTCTGAGGTCATTTATTGGCCTGAATACAAAGAACGCCAACACTGTCTAGAAGTTGATGGCTGAGGAATACAATCCTCCGAGATTCAGAACCTCAGTTGTTCAAATGTGCAGACCCAGGAACTCATTTCACCACCATGGATTCTTGGTTCTATTGTATGTCTCTTACTGTCCACTAGAAGCTGGTCTTATCACAGCAGTTGGAGGGACCTCGCTTGTTCCCTGACACCAGAACCCAATGTCTGTGGTGCAAGACTGTCAGTAAACAGGGATTAAGAAGTCCAGCCTTAGAGCCAAACCACCCAGGTTAGAAGTCCTCTGCCATTTACCAGCTATGGAATCTAACCATTGCTCTCTGGGCCTCAATCTTCTCATATGTGAAATCATAAAAATACCTACTGTTAATAGCTATCTTTGCCCCATAGGGTGACTGTGAGAATCAACTGAAAGTAAGGCATCTAAAGTTCTCAGCACAGGGTCTGGCACACGATATTCAGTAGATTGTAGCTATTATTGCCTTCTCCTTCTTTCTAAGTGGGTGCCGTCATTTAAATTGTTCATTTTGAATCCACCCTTTCATATTAGATGTGTTTATGGGGGTAAAATTCACCATCTAGTCTAAAGATTGCAAAATGACTTGACAGGATCATAACAGAAACTAGAAGAGGAATAAACATCACAGGGAGATTGTGGATTTTGAGGTCTATAGGCTGCATTGCCACATGGTCCTGAGACAAGGCTTATATGCAGAGCAGTCAGATGTGTGTTGAGTTGCTGTCTGCTGGGAAGCATGTGAATATTTTGTGGTTGTCTGTGTGACTGTCAAATTACATCAGCTTTTAGAACTGTGAATGTGAAAGAAGGGTGTGTGTCCCTTCAGAGGGTTAGAATGCACTGGAGAAGTCAGTCCTGTCTGCCAAGACTACGGGAAAACACACCACCCTCAGTTCCTGTGGAGTGGGTGGCGGTTATGTTTACAACACTGATGGTCCTAGAGCCCAACGGGCAGCCAAACAAATCTGAAATAATCAAACTTCACAACACTTTTCTAGGGGTAGCATTGGTAAGACTGGGGTAGTGGTAGTTTGGAGAGGGAGGATGTTAAGTTAATTGAGTTGTGCATAATTTAAAACATCCACTTTTATATTAACCTGAGCACAGATATGTTATGGAATAGAATGAGAAAAAGTCACATGAAGTTTTAAAACACAACCCAAGATTAGAGGAATATATTGCCTTCAGGAGGCACTCTCTAGCCTCAATCTCATGTTTGGAAGGCTGGGCTGGGGGTGGGGTGGGGAGGGGTGGGGAATGTTGTTTGATGCCTCTTCAGATAGGGGAACTTCAAGGGAAAGTTTGAGAGGTACCAGCATGGTGGGGGAAAAATGCATAAATGCAGAAGTAGGCATTAGAAGATGTGGGTTCAAGCTGGAGGACTCTGATACTTGTTTTATCTTGAGCAAAGTTGCTTGAATGATCTTGAGCTTCCTCATCTGGTAAATGGTAATGCACCTCATAGAATCAACTTCACACTTGAGGAGGAGCTCAAAAGAAATAATATATGAAGAAGTGCTGTCTAAATATTCATTAGGATTATTAGAGCGGGGGATGGTTTACAGAAATCAGCTGCCTTGGCACATTTGGGCGCTGAAATTAATCTGCTGTACTCATGAAAGTGTGCTCAAAGTTGGGAGCAGGGCAGAAAAGGTAACGGTTCAGTGTGCACAAACGGCTGAGCAAAACTCATTGTACAAGCATCTCGTAAATTAATCCTTAGCAGAAGCTGAAGGGGAGGAGAGCCAGTCAACGTTGAGAAAAGAAGGGGAACAAGAGAAGGCAAAATGCAACCCAGCCAGTCCTGTCACTTTTCTACTTCAATGGTTGATTGAAGATGGAAAATAAGAGCCATCAAGTAGGAGAGGGAGAAGGGAAGCAAGTCTACAGGCTTGTGCATCACTGCCTATGGATTACTGTTAAAATTACTGTGTCTGCTCTGAAGGAATCGCTGTTGGAATCTATTGAGGCTCCCCCTAGAGTGTTTCAAGTCTGTCTCCTGTTTTTACCTATAATTCAGCATGCCTTTTCCAAAACACATTCAAGCCTTGAAAATAAAATGCAGAACAAATGCAATCAAATGACATCATTCTTCTGAGTGACAACCAGGGGCATACCAAACCCATGACCCTATTAAATGGGGTTGTAACCTGCCATTGTCCCTTCAGTGACAAAGTAGGTGGGTACCCAGCACAGAGCATGGCTTACACGTAGCAGGCGTCAAACAAATATATATTTTTTTAAATTAAGTATCTTATCTGCTTATTTAATAGGTTAGAAAATTGTCACCTTTTTTCATCAAAACTACCACCTTTTTCTTTTCATTCAAATCCCTCTTGAAATTCAACTCCATTAAGGCTTTTTAATGCATACTAGCAGCAAGGAATTTACTTAAATGAGAAAAAAAATGCAAAACTCCAAGCTCCCACCTGTGCAGCCCTGGTATGCTATTGTTTGAAGCAGAGTATATTATTTAACTTGGATGACAAGCTCAGGGGGTAGAGACCCTGTCTTTCAGAATACACAGCTCTGAGCACACTGGGAGTGTTCGATAAATAACAGCAGCAAGAAATGCTGCGGAGGGACCCATTTTAATTATTTATTTTTCCAATTCCAGATCTTTGGCAGCATGTGTTTATCTCTTGCGTGATTTCCAAGGGGCAGCTCTCTCCCAGAAGCTCCCGTGAAGATGGATAAACAGCTCTGTGACTTTCCCTCCCCACCCCCCCGCCCCCCATCCCCACACAAATAGAGGACACCTGATTGAGCCAAAAGGTGGCTTCTGAGCGCGTTCAGGAAGCCTGCTGGGTTTGGAAGGAAACTAAGTCCTCTAAGATCCAATGGGTAGAGAGACGCAGTCAAGAGAAATGTTTTGGCTCCACACAGCTACACAGCTGTCAGATGGCAAAGCTTGGACTTCCCACTGCCTGCTGTGGGCCTCTAAGCTGACTTGTAATTAACCCCAGAGACAAAGAGTGCCTAAATCTTAACCCAAAGTAATATTTGGGGGTGCTCCTCAAGAGAGAGGTAGAAGGCAGTTACTCTGCCAAACTTGAAGCATTAGATTATAAAAATCTACTACTGATATAAAATGCTAAATGGCATGTGTATAGCAAGATTAAGTCATTTAGGAGACAATATGTGTTCTTTATATCTGTAGTGGACAATGACTGAGGTTAATAGTACAAATATAAGAATGTTTCTTCATTTACTTTAACAAATCTACGTCACTATTACAAGGTGTTAATAATAGGCTGGTGTGTGGAGGAAAAAATACCCCAAATACAAACTAAAAAGAAAAAATTTATGCCAGTATCTAAATGAAGGTGTCATGCACCCCAGCACACAGCTAACAGGCAAGGAGGAAGAACCAAGTGACCATTCCAAAGGGCCTTGCAAAAGACCTCCGAGGGTTCTTCTCCCTGGAAAATAGGGCTAATATTTGCTAACTGATATGCTTTGCAGAGAAGGGGGGGGGGCTTTTTTTCTATACACTTTTTAATACACCTCACAACCAATCCTCCCCTGTGTGGTTGCACAACAAATGTACCAACACAACACATTTTCCAAGTGGAGACTTCTCCCCCTCTTCTCTGACTCATTTTATACCAAAACAATGGCAACACCTGTAGCCGCTAATTTCTGCGCTTTGATTTCTGTCCAGTTATAAAGGAGGCTCACAGCAGGCTCCCCTCTCAGGGGCCATATGTGGAGTGGACATGCCAGCAGCCTTGGAAGGGAGACGGCTTCTGGAAAAGTGCACAATGGCTCCGTAATCCCCATCAACTGGACCCTCTTGAACCGCTGCTTTCTTTTCCAGTCAAAGAAATAGCAATCTCAAGATGCAAGCTGCGGCTGCCCTGGGAGCCCAGGGGGAATCCATGCTGTTTGCTGGTTCAGGCACAACACAAGGGTGGTGCCTCTGAGCCAGGCAAGCTAGTCCACCAATCTGGAGCCCAGGAACTGCCTGTAGCACCCCAACACTTTCCTTTGCCCCCTCCCAGGGTGAGGCTTTTACCCACAAAGCCACCTCCAACCTCCCCAGCCTCTCTCCCTTCAGCCAGAGACCACAGCACACCCTCAGCAGAGCCACAGACCCGCCCCCTTGCACGGTGTCAGCTGGGGGTTCTGTTCCACCCAGCGCGAGCCTCTTGCCAGGCTAGCATTTATCCACGTTGAGCAGGGAACCAACTCTTCAGACCACATCACATGTGTGGCTGGGGTGGGGGGGGAGGATAGCCACAAAGGCTGGGGTGTGGCAGCAAGTCCCTTAGGTTCAAAAGCCTCTCTGCTGAGGGCACTGGGTCTG
>JAQZBX010044767.1:0-10249 GCA_029593785.1 Cabassous unicinctus
TTAGATTTCACCATTGAAGCCATTTGGTTCTGAATTTTTCCTGGGGGAAGGATTCACCTTCACTTGTGACAGGTTGCTTTTGTTTGCAAGCTGCTGAGGGTAATGTACCAGAAATGGGTTGGCTTTTATTATGCATTTCTTAAGTTATAAGTTTATCATTCTGAGGCCATGAAAATGTCCAAATCAAGACTTCATCAGGCAATGCTTTTCCCTCTGAAGACTGGCTGCCAGTGATACTGGACTCCTTCCTCACATGACAAGGCACATGTTGGTGTCTGCTGGGGCTCACTCTCCTTCTCCGGGCTTCCTTGCCTACAGTTTCCTTCTTTGAGGCGTTCTCTCTCCTTCTGTGTTCTGTTGACTTCAGCTTCTGTCTTCCAAGGCTTTCTAATTCTCAGCTTCTGAGCATTGTTTTCTGTTTCTATCTCTGTATTCCTACAATTTATAAAGGACTCCCAAAAGAGGACTAAGACACGCTTGAGTCATGCCTTACTGAAATAATCTATTCAAATGGCCCTTAACTGAAATGACCAAATCAAACTTTCTACTTAGAATAAGTTCACACTCACAGAAATGGAATCGCACTGAGGACATGATTTCCTGGGGTCCATTCAGCATCAACTAGTCATGAAGGTTTTTGGTGGTTTTCCTGTTTCTTCCTGAGTCTATTTTGTTAATTGATGCATTTCTAGGAAAGGTTCCATTTCTTCTAGATTATCTAATTTGTTGGCATACAATTGTTTTTAGGATTCTTTTTTAATTTTAAAGACAATTTATTGACATATATCATTCATGCATGAACATACATAAACAAGTGCATAGTGAAAGTATTGAACTTACAAAAAAATACATAACATCATGCAAGGCTCCCATACATTGCCCCAACACCAATAACTTGCATTGTTGTGAGACATTTGTTAAAAATTATGAAAGAGCATTGTCAAAATATTACTGCTAACTATAGTTTATGTCTTACATTTGGGATATTTCCCCCTAACACACCCAATTATTTTTTGTTCATAAACCACACAATTTATCTAGAGTGAACAATCAGTGGGATTTGGTAAAATCACTGAGTTGTGCATTCATCAATTCAGTCCATTTTAGAGCATTTTCCTTACTTCAAAGAAAACAAAACAAAACAAAAACAAAAAACCCAATATCATACCCATATGTTAGTGCTACTAATCACAACTCCTCTGATGTGCTTTCACCTTTTAAATTTATTTCCAAACATTTACAAACAATTTTTTACCACTTCTGCACAGATTAAACCTCAGCTTTCCATTCTATAGCATATTATTTTCTCTGATAACTTATAGTCTAGCTATTAACTTCATGAGTTTGCTCATTATATTTAATTCATAATAGCAAAGTCATACATTATTTGCCCTTTTGTGCCTGGCTTGCTTCTCTCAACATAAGGTCCTCAAGTTTCATCTACTTTGTCATATGTGTCATTTAATTTCTTCTTACAGTAGCCACATAATAGTCCATTGTGTGTACATAAATGAGTTTGTTTATCCATTCTTCTGTTGATGGACACCTGGATTGCGTCCCTCTTTTGGCAATTGTGAATAATGTCACTATGAACATCGGTGCACAGATGACTGTGTCATTCTTCTCAGGTTTTTTGGGTATATACCTAGTAGTGGTATTGCCAGGTCATACTGTAGGTCTATATCTAACTTCCTTAGGAACTGCCAAAAAGACTCCCACAGTAGCTGTACCATTCCACATTCCCTCCAGCAGTGAATAAGCATATCTCTCTACATCTTCTCCAACACTTGTAGTTTTCTGTTTCTTTAATAGTGGACATTCTAGTATGTAAGAAATGATGTCTCATTGTAGTTTTAACTTGCATTTCCCTAATAGCCAGTGATGTTGAACAATTTTTCATGTGATTTTTCTCCATTTTTATTTCTTTAGAAAAATGTCTCTTCTGGTCTTTTGCCCACTTTTTAATTGAATCATTTGTCTTTTGATAGTTGATTTGTAGGACCTCTTTATATATAGTGGATTTTAGACCTTTGTCAGATGTGTGAGTAACAAATATTTTCTCCCATTGAGTAGAGTGCATTTTACCTTTTTCCCAAAGTTCTTTGAGATGCAGAAGTATTTAATTTTGAGGAGGTTCCATGTATCTATTTTTTTCTTTTTTGCTTAAAATTTGGGTGTAAGATTTAAGAGAACCTCACCTACTACAAGATCTTGTAAAAGTTTCCCAACATTGTCTCTTGGAGATTTATGGCCCTGGCTTTTATGTTTAGATCTTTTATCAATTTTTAGTTGATTCTTGTATAGGGAGTGAGATAGGGGTTCTCTTTCATTCTTTTGGTTATGGATACCCAGTTCTCTCAGCACCATTTATTTTCTGTCCCAGAAAAGAAGACTTCGTGGGCTTATAATAAAACCAGTTGACCATAGAGGTGAGGGTCTATTTCTCAGCTCTCAATTCAAATCCATTGACCAAAGTGTCTATATTCATGCCAATACCATGCTGTTTTGACCACTGTAGCTTTATAATGCACTTTAATGCCAGGGAGCGAGAGTCCTCCAATTTTGCTATTCTTTATGAGGATGTTTTTGGCTATTTGTAACACTTTTCCTTTCCAATAAGTTTGGTCATTGACCTTTCTATTTTTGTAAAGTAGTCTGTTGGAATTTTGTCTGGTGTTGCATTGAATCTATAGATCAGTTTAAATAGGATTGACATCATCACTATGATTAGTCTTCCAAGCCAAGAACTTGGAATATCCTTCCAATTGTTAAGATTCTTTTTTATTTCTTTTAGCACTGTTTTCTAGCTTTCTGAATACAGATCCTTTGCATTCCTGGTTAAATTAATTCTTATATACTTGAGAATTTTTGTTGCTATTGTAAATGGAATTTTTTTTTATTGATTTCCTCCTCAGCTGGCTCATTATTTGTATACAAATGCTACTGATTTTTGAATGTTGATCTTGTATTCTGCCACTTTTCTGAACTCATTTATTACCTCAAGTAGCTTTGTTGTAGATATTTCAGGAATTTCCAAACATACGATCATGTCATATGTGAATACTGAGAGTTTTATTTCCTCTTTTCCAATTTGAATATACTTTATTACTTTTTCTTGTCTTTATTACTTTCTTAGCCAAGAAATTCTTCTAATGTTGTTAGAAGAACAACATTGTGTTCTTCTAGCACAAGGTTGAAGAACAGTGGTGACAGTGGGTATCCTTGTCTTGTTCCTGATCTTAGAGGGCAAGCTATCAAACTCTCCCCATTGAGTACTATATTGGCTGTAGAATTTTCATATTTGACCTTTAATATGTTGAGGAACTTTCTATAGTTATCTTTTGAAGTGGTTTTATCAAGAAAGTTTGCTGGATTTTGTTAAATGCCTTTTCTGCATCAGTCAAGAAAATCATTTATTTTTTCCTTTTGATTTTTAAATGTGATGTATATCATAAATTGATTTTCTTATGTTGAAACACCCTTGTACATGTGGAATGAAACCACTTGATTGTGGTGTATGATTGTTTTTATAATTGATTTGATTTGCAAGTAGTTTGTTTGAGAATTTTTGCATCTATGTTCATTAGAGATATTGTTCTGTAATTTTCTTGTAGTATCTTTATCCTTCTTTGTAATTAGGATGATTTTGTTTTCATAAAATACGTTGGGTAATTTTCCCTCCCTTTAAATTTTTTTAAGACATTAGCAGGATTGTCATTAATTCTTCCTGAAATTTTTTGTGGAATTCACCTATGAAGCCATCTGGCCCTGGGCTTTTCTTTCTTGGAAGACTTTTGATGATTGATTCAATCTCTTTGCTTGTGATTGGTTTGTTGAGTTCCTGTGTTTCTTGTAGAGTCAATGTATCTTGTTTTTGCATTCTAGGAATTTGTACATTTCATCAAGGTTTTCTAATTTGTTGGTATACAGTTTCTCATAATATCCTCATGATCCTTTCTATTTCGGTGGGGTCAGTCAAAAATTTCCCCTTTATTTCTGATTTTATTTATTTTCATCTTCTCTCTTTTTTTTCTTTGTTAATCTTGCTAAGGGCTTGTTTATTTTATTGATCTTCTCAAAGAACCAGCACTTTGTTTTGTTGATTTTCTCAATTTTTTGTTCTTAATTTCATTTATTCCTTCTCTAACCTTTATTTCTTTCTTCTTGCTTTGCGATTGGTGTGCTGTTCTTTTTCTTGTTTTTTCCCATTGTTCTCCACCTCTCATCACTTTTTTGCATTTAATGTCTGCTCTGGGGTAATAGATGTAGCTCAAGTAGTTGAATACCTGCTTCCAATGTATAAGGTCCTGGGATCAATTCCCAATATCCCTAAAAAAAAGTTAAAGAAAATAAAGTCTGTGTTGTCTGATACCAGTATAGCTACTTCTGCTGTCTTTTGGTTACTATTTGCATGAAATATCTTTTCCCAAACTATCACTTTTGGTCTATTTGTATTCTTGTGGCTAAGGTGAGTCTCCTGCAAGCAGCATATGGATGACTCATGTTTTCCTATCCATTCTGTCAGCCTATGTCTTTTTTAAATATTTATTTTATTTATTTCTCTTCCCTCATTGTTTGTGCTCTCTGTCTACTCTCTGTGTCTGTTTGTTGTGTGCTATGTCTGCTCAACTTTTTTTTTTTGAGGCACTGGCAACTCAACCTGGGACCTCCCATGTGGCATGGAGGCATACAATTGCTTGAACCACCTCCACTCCCTGTTTATTGTGTCTCTTATTGTGTTTCCTTATTGTGTCCCTTGTTGCATCATCTCTTTGCATCATCTTGCTGCATCAGCTCACTTTGCGAGCCAATTGTGTCAGCTTGCTGTCTTTCTTGTCTTCTTTTGGAGGCACCAGGAACAGAATCCTGGATCCTTCACAGGGCAAGTGGGCACCCAAATGCTTGCGCCACATCCATTTCCCCATCTATGTCTTTTGATAGGGGAGTTTAATCTATTAACATTCAATGTTATTACTGTAAAGGCATTACTTCATCCACTTTATCCTTTGGCTTTCATATGTTATATCTTATTTTTGTCCACCTTTTAACCTTTTTGCTTACCCTTTCTAGTAGTCCTCACTTCTACTCTCTCCTCCAAGTATCTCTCCCCATCTTTTCTTTTCTAGCTGCAAAACTCCCTTTAGTGTTTCCTTCAGATCTGAATACTTGTTTATGAACTCCCTTAGTGTCTGTTTATCTGTGAATATTTTAAGCTCATTGTTTTACATAAAGAAAACTTGGCTGGAAGTTTTTCTTTTTCAGTACCATAATTATATCATATGACTACCTTCTTTTCTCCATGGTTTCTGGAGAGAAATCTGTACTAAGTCTTATTGGATTTCCCTTGTGTGTGAAGTTTGCTCTTCCCTTGCTGCTTTCAGAATTTTCTCTTTATCTTTCGCATTTGGCATTCTGCATAATATGTGTCTTTTGATAGGTCTATTTGGACTTATTCTAATTGGAATACACTGCACTTCCTGGAAACATATACTCACATCTTTCATGAGAATAGGGAAATTTCTGGCCATTATTTCCTCAAATATACTTTCTATCCCTTTTTTTCCTTCTCATTTCCTTCTGGAAATCTCATAACATGTATGTTGTGGCACTTAATTTTATCGTCAACTTCCTGAGTCCCTGCTCAATTTTTTCCAATCTTTTCTCCCTCTGTTTTTCTTTCTCTTCAATTTCAGTTTTCTTTCCTCTACATCACTAGCTCTTTCTTCAATGATTTCAAATTGGCTGTTGTGTGTCTCTATTGTATTTTTAATCTCACTCATTGACTTTTTCATTCCCAAAAGCTCTGTTATTTTTCTATCCAAGATTTGAAATTTTTATTTGTGTTCTATCAGTGTCTTCTTAATGTCTTTTATTTCTTTAGCCATGTTGTCCTTCAAACCCATGATTTAATTTATGAGATTCGTAAGAAACTCATTTATTAGTAGTTTCAAGTTCTGCACCTTATCTGGAGATTTGGTTTGTTCCTTTGCCTGATTCATATCTTCTTTTAACTTTGTATGGCTTGTAATTTATTTCTTGATGTCTAGGCTTCTGATTATGATGCTGGGTTTACTCTGATGTTCAGTTTCTCTCTTGCCTGTGGGTTAACTGTTAAGTGACTGTATGCTACCACATTATTTGACTCTTGGCTTAACTTGTTCTACATATTTAGGATTGTCCCTGTTTAACTCTTTAAACAAGGGCTAAGGACCTAAAAATGGGGTGCAGGCCAATTTCCAAGGTACTTAGAGAGAGTGGCCATAAAGGCATCTACTTGTCTCATTTATTTGTTGTTTTTCTTCTTCATGAGCATTTATAGTTTGGCCAGCAAATGGTACTCTTTAGCAGACATCTCAGTTCAGTTCCCAGAGGTAAGTGAGGAGTGCATTCAATGTAACTCCTTAGGTGGGTGGATGGTATAGAAGCAATGTCCTCAGTGCTGGCCAAGCCTCACAAATAAACCTTCCAAAGGCTTTTCTCCAACATTGTCTGGCCATAACCTCCCTCCTTCTGCCTCTTCAGCAATCAGTCTGGGGCAGTAAGGAGGGTGATTAAGAAGGCAAGTTACCTTTAGCTCTCCGTGGATCTCAGGACAACCGATGTCATGGCCCCACCCAGAGCCTGGAAGTGTGTAACACCTCTAATGCTGCAGACCAAATTTTCTAGCCCAAATTTGTTTTTCCTGTATGTGGTGTCCCTCCTTCTCCCCTTTCTTGAGGAAGAGGACCCTGTTACCCCTCAGTCCACAGCCACTGCAGGCCACAGTTGCTGCAGTCCACAGACTGCTATTTGCTCAGGTGCTTGCTATTGTTTTTGCTGCTTTACTCACAGAATTTTTCAGCCAGCTGACACTTGTTTTCTTCATGCCTCTCTCTTCTGGTTGATGTCCCACCTTCTCCTGGTGTCCTCAGACCCAGAGCAGCCCTCCAGTCCCTGTCTGTCTTCTAGCTATTTTTTTCTGGGAGAAAATTGATACCTCCACCTCTCTAAACCTCCATTTTCTGGGAAACCCCATAGTGTTCTCTTATAAATATATTTATTTCTGCAAGGTTAGTAAAGACATCACCATTTTCCAATCTGATTTTAGTTATTTGTTTATTTTCTATTTTTTTCTTTTTCAGTCTAGCTAAAGAATTGTTGATTTTCTTCAAAGAACCAACTTTTCATTTCTTTGTTCCCACAATTGTTTTATATTCTCAATTTTATTTATCTTCACTGTCATATTAATCATTTCCTTCCTTCTGCTGACTTTGGATTTAATTTACTCTTCTTTTCCTATTTCCTCAAGAAGAAAGGTTAGGCCATTATTTTTAGTTCTTCCTTCTAATTTAGTATAGATGTCAAATCTCTAAATTTCCCTTTAAACACTGCTTTCATTAAATCTCATATATTTTGGTTTGTTGAGTTCCTTTTTATTTAGTTCTAAGTATTTTCCCATATACTATCTTACATATTGTTGAATTATAGTGTTGTTTGGGTTATTATTTCCTTTCAAACTTCTATAGAGACATACTATCCAGTATCTAAAATTGTGTAATGCAATCTCCAAAAGTTGTTACACAACCATTTCTCCTTTCAATTCTGTCAATATTTGCATCATAGATTTTGGGGTCTTTTCATTAGGTGTATACATGCTTATATTTGTTAAATCAACCCATTTTAAAATTATATAATGTAATACCCATGGTAACTATAAAGAGAATATCTAAAATCTACATGATAGGAATTGAGTAGTGATTCATAATGGCTCAATATTAAAGGTCATATAAACAAAAAGGAAGATAATAATGGAGAAAGGAGGGATGAAAAAAGTATTAGACTTATATAAAACAATTAGCAAAATGATAGAAGTAAGTCTTACCTTGTCTTAAATACCTTAAATGTAAATAGATTCAATTCTGTTTTAGTGTGCTAGGCTTCTATGACAAATACCACACAATGAGTTGGCTTAAACAATTTGAATTTATTGTTTCACAGTTTCAGAGGATAGAAGATTTGTTTATTTCCTGGGTTCAATAACTTTCTGGTACTGGCTTGCTGCAATCCTTGTGGTTTCTTGACCTGTATCCCAGCCTCACTTCCCATGGCAATGCCCTCTCCTTTCTCCCCTGGGTTCTTGCTAACTTCCTACTTCTCCCGAAGGCATTCTTCATTTGAGGCCTCCAGTAATCTCATTTATGTGGGTCTTTCTTTGACAACAACTATTATCTTTTTAAGGTCTCACTTACAATGGGTTAACATCCACAGGGATGCAGATTAAGATTAAGAACATGTCTAAATTGGGATACATAATTCAGCCAACCACACTCTCCAATCAAAAGGCAGAGATTGGAAAAATGGATAAAAAAAAACATGCCCCATAAAATCAACTCATTGGTTAAAGTTTTATCATCAGAATGCAGCAATCCAGTAATATTTTCAGGCTCCACTTCTAATTCCAGTTCTCTTGCTATTTTTACCAAATCTGCAGTAACTTCCTCCACTGAAGTCTTGAAGTCCTCAAAATCATTCATAAGGGTTGGAATCAACTTCTTCCAAACCCCTGTTAATATTTATAGTTTTACCTCCTTCCATGAAACACAATTTTTTTTAATGGAATCTAGTACGGTGAATATTTTCCAGAAGGTTTCCAACTTATTTTGCTCAGGTCCATCAGAAGAATCACTATCAATGGCAGTGTGTTGTATTAGTAGGCATGGAAACATTAATCTCAATGTACACCTTCATCAGAGCTCTTGGGGGAACAGCATCATTGTCAATTAGCAGTAATAAAGTATAAAAGGATCCTGGAAATTGATCTTCCTCATTCAGCCTCCTTTTATTAGCACCCTTTATTAGTGCCAGAAGAATAAGGCACTTGGCCAGACCTTGAACATCTGTCTGCCTTGCAGGCCTATAACACTGCTTGGAGAGAGAGTGAAAGGAACAAATTGTCCAGCCAATGAGCACCTTGTTTGCTCAGGAAAGGTACCGGTTATACAAATTAGCAAGGAACTTTTTGGCAGGACTGGGTCATTATTGTATCCATGGCAAAATGCTCTGTTGTTCAGTTTCTGTCTTTGATTAGCAAGAACCCTAGACTTGACTATCCAGAGTAGGGAATCCAAGCCTGTTGTTCCTGAATTGGGACAAGGTGTGTGTGATCCTAGAGTCCTGCTCTAGAAGTTTCCTGCCACAGGGGCTAGAACCCAGCTAATAGCCTTGAGGGCCTCACTCAACATAGCTATATAAACAGAATCACCTGATCCCCTCCATCACTTTTCCACATCTCTACATCTCCCCTCCCTTCTTACATGCTCAACCTTACTCTCACATTTCTCCTTGCCAATAAAAATGCATTTAAGTTCACATTAACCTGTCCCCTAGCTGGCTTATGTGGACACAGCTTGAACTACTTTTGGCACAGGAAACTCTGGAGCCCTAGGACAGTCCTTCCAGGCAGCAGCTATTTTCCTCTGGATTTGGAGCAGCCCAAAATGTCCAGCTGTCTCATCCTGGAGGAGTGGTTAAGGGCCAGTATGGAAGGACAGGGCTTATCATTGGTCCAGGGATAAATATTATCATAGAACACTTACAGAGGACTTACTGTGTGTCCACCAGCATCTAGACACTTTACTGATATTCTGTCATTTAATCTTCATGACAAAATGATGAATTATATAAGATCATTATCACCATTTTATCAAACAAGTTGTAGACTAAATCCTTCTGTTACAGTCACACATACAGGGGCAGAAACACATTCCACGCCTGGGACACGAGATCTCATAATCTTCCCCAGGAGGCCCAGAGAGAGTGGAAAGGATAGCTTGAGAGGTGCCACAAGTACTTTAGGGCATATGGTCAGGTGATGCAGATCGAGCAAGAAAGGAAGGTGTCAGGTGATCCAGGTCCCTTTACCCCTAGGAAGGTCTGACTGTCTTCCCATGGACCCTGAGCCTCATTACCAAACCCATGTGTCTGGTAATTAGAGTCCTGCAAGACCAGATATGTCTAGAAGTAAAGGGCCATCACAACCCATCTGGCTGAATAAGCTGATGGAACACCCCACACACTCCCCTCATCATCTTACTCTTGGCACTTCCATGATAATGAAGTTTCTTTCTTACATTTTACTGAATGTGTATATATTCCATAATGAATAATGTACTTTTATAAGTTCTTTAGCTTTTTTCAATACATCAAGATATTTATTTTGATAAGCATTTTTTTACTCTCAGAATTATATCTGAGAATCATACCTTTTTGA
>JAQZBX010044767.1:10349-21359 GCA_029593785.1 Cabassous unicinctus
TGTGTTTTGGAGTATATGATTGAGGAGGTTATGGACTTTATAGAAAATTGAAAACCATCAAAGCCCAAGTTCCTGAGTGTGGTAACCACACTCCAAGTAAGGACATCAATACATTAGCTTTAACATATATTTGGGTGGTGGAGGAACACACATCCTTAATTTGGTAAGTTAGTATTAAGCTCAAAGTAATTGTTTAATCTTAACTGCAGATAAGGTCAGGTTATTGTGCATATGGAATTTCTCTGGGTTATATTCCATAAGTAATGGTCAAAGGGATGCTTCTTTCACCTTATTATCACAGGCTTTTATTTTGTGAAATTATTTCATAGGATAGACATGCAATAAAGAAATACATGAATAAACTGATAAATGCACACTGAAGGACTAGTAGAGTCATAATTAAACCAATGGGGAGGAGAAAGGGAAGGCTAACTTGGGGTAAAATTCAGAGAATGAATATCTTAGGAATTGTCATTAATATGAGAATATAGGAAAATGAGTTTGTGATAAGAATGTGTGTGTAGAAATTAGAGTAGGAATGAAATTTGACAATAGTGCTCAATGTAGAGATAACATCAATGCTCCTTTCTGTTTGTGTGGTTGTGACAGGTGTATCCAAAATTAACCTCTGTATTTTTGAGGAGCTATTAGCTACTATTGGAGATTTGAGGAAGATTATTATTTAATTGTGGAGTGAAAATTAAATACTTCAGTTTGAGATATATTTCAGTTAGAGGTCTCTAACACACAAGAGCAGAATTTAGAGCTTAGAAATAAAACCCAAGAAATAGTTTTGTAAACAGCACAGAAGAGGTCTGGCAAAAATGTAAGCAATTAAAGAAATGAATGAGATTTCCAAAACAGTATGTAACATTTAGTTTTGAGATGCTTCAATAGAATTGCTTTAGAATTTCTTGATGAGGACATTGGGAAGGAGTGACTAGAATAGTTTGAAGACAGTCAAGAGCCTCAGATAAAAAAAAAAAAATCCTAAGAAAAACAAAGTTCCCCCAAAGAATTCATGGTCTAATTCTAATTTCATTCCAAGTAAAAGGCTTTTTGGATTTAATTTTGAGGAGATCGCTGGTGAGCTTAATTTTATTTGTGGTGAAATCATGTTACATTAGAAATTCACAGGGTGAGTAGATGTGAAAAAAATGTTAACTACATGTAGATGTCTCTGTATGTTTCATTGTAAATATGATAATAACGGAGCAGGAGTTGGGAGAATATAGTTTCAGGCATGGTTTGTGTTTCAAGATGGAAGACAGTGTGTTTAAATCATGAAGGTGGATGGAAAATATATGGAGAGGTTGCTGGTAAAGGGGATTTAGTATATATTCAATAATTCAATTTTACTGCGAATGTTAAAAAAGAAAGGGATTCATTTAAAGAATTTGGATAGCCAGGGGTAGAGATGATTCTTAAGTTTAATTTTACTTTTCACAGAGGAGGACTAACTGAAGGTTATGAATAAATGAATACTTGTAGATTTCATAATAAAGATTAATCTCTGGAGTTTTGAGGAGCTACTAGCTCCTACTAGCTACTAGCTACTAGCTACTAGACTTGAGGAAGAATATTATTTACTTGTGGGGTGAAAATTAATTGCTTCATTTTGAGATAATTTTCCAAATCAATTAATTCCTCTCTGTACTAAGAGCAAACTCATCTGTTAAAAGTAAAGGGAGGCAGCACTGTCCTCTGCCTTACTCATGCACTGCTGGCTGAGGCAGACATGGGGGTGGTTGAGGCTATGAGGGATGAGGGCTTGAGCATGTAGTTGGGGGAATGGACTGGACACAGCAGACACAGGGTTAGGAGCCACTGCTTGTGCTTGAGCGATGGCCCTGGTGGAGACACCACCTGCTCATCTCATCCCAGCTGCTTCTCCTACCAGGATCTCAGTACACCTTAGAAGTAGATGAAGTGTGCTGAAGATGGTAATGAAGCCTCTGTTTTACAGCTGCATGTGTAGGGAAGCAAATGCTTATTTAATTTGGTGTGTTTAAAACTTTTTGATGACTATGCTTATGAGAGTTTGCTCTTGAAATTGAAACTTAGCCTAGTGTTGTGGGGTGCCTAAGTGTTGCCTCCTGAGAGCCCACTTGTTGCTCAAATGTGGCCTCTCTCTAAGCCAAACTAAGAATATAAATGCATTACATTGCCCCCAGCATGGAACATGACTTCTGGGGACAAACCTCCCTGGAACTGAGGGCTTACTACCAAGAACCAACAAATAATGCAACTGGAAAAAGACCACAAATAAAAGGGGGTAACGTAAACTTCGAAGTGATTTGGGAAGTAATCCCAGAGGTAACGCTTGTGCACATCGCAGCAGGATCTCATAGACTGCCAAAATGGATACTACCCCAAATAGTGGGGCTCCTGAGGGTTCTGGAGACAACCAAGTCCTATGGTCAGGGCAGATAGCTCCAGGGTTTGGTGCCTTGCCAGTGGGCCCTACTTTGGGGTTTGGATTCCTGAGTGTCAGAGTTGGACTCAATTATGGCTTCCCTACACATGGCTCATCTGTCCCTTCTATTTAAACCTATACTTGGTGCTGGAGTTTGTAGGTGCATGTCCAGAGACTGAAAAATTTGGGCTCTCCATTTGCCAGTTGGACCCAGAACCTCAGGAGAGTTGCAACACCTACTGCCCAGTTCATTGGATTCACCCTGAACAACTAACAAGGAGGTGAGGTTTGACAACCACCATAAGAAGGAAACAAGAAAGCTGACAACTGCCTAACTTTCTAACTGAAAGTCCCATCCATCAGCTATATGGTATTGAAGACTCCTCTCAGTTAGAGGAGGAGTGGACAACACCATCCCAGAATCCTCAGGATTGGCGAATGAACTATGGACTAGAGTGGACTTACTTGTATTCTACTATAGAGAAATTGTGATTCTAGCATTGGAGGAAATTATGACATTGATAAGGAGGCAGTGACCACTAGAGGCTCTCAGGGCAGGGAGAGGGAAAAACAGTTGTAATATGGGGGCGTTTTTGGGACTTAGGCATCGTCCTGAGTGACACTGCAACGACAGATATAGGTCATTTTAAATCATCACACAATATGCAGAATTGTGTGGGAAAGAGTGTAGACTACAGTGAGAACTATGGCCAATGCTCAGTGGCAAAGCCCCAGGTTGTTTTTATCAATTGCAGTGAATGTGCCACCGTAATGAAGGATGTTTATGTGGGATGGTGTGGGATGTGTGGGGAGTGGGGCTTATAGGTGTCCCTATAGTTTTATTGTAAATTTTGTGTAATCTAAGTATCTTTTAAAGGTATTTTTAAAAATAAAAAAAATTTGAGTTTGCAAATAAGTATATTATGTCTCTACTGATGGAGCCTTCTGGCAGTGGAGAGTTATATGAGGACACAAACCCTGAGATGCAGAGCCAGACAACAGAGTCAGAACACAAGTCTAAAATGAATCACAGGCTTTGGAGAACATTAATGCAGTTGGATAAGAACTGAAGAATCTCTTCCAGCACCAGCACAGGAGGTCATCAGTGTCTCCATCTGATCTGCAGCAAATTCAGGCAAAGCCAGAACTTAAATGGATCTGGAAAGCCAGGATACAAGTGCTGAATTTGATGGCATGTCCTCCTACCCCACAGCTCTGAATTGAGTCCTGCAGCAGATCCAAGTGCCACCCAAAATGAAGAAGGATGAGCTTGCATAGTAGGTGAGGCAAGCCAGGGGCCCCCAAATGAAGCCCTCAAATCAACAGAAGATGGCAGCTGTGATGCAGTCAGGCTGGCCCAGGTCTTCATCCAGGACAGATGCTCCTACCAGTTCAGCTTTGATGGGAATAGCTTTTGCTGCTGCTGCTTCATGTCTACCAGGACAGGAGTAACCGCAAAGCAGATCAAGTGGCTGGAAGTAAGCAGCCTTGCCCAGAATTCAGTGCAGTGGCCTCTAGCACCGATGGCAGCATCCATATGGACTCCATGGATGGAACACGAGACCCTAGGTGCCAAAAGGCTGCAATTGCTTACCTGCAGCAGAAGATCCTGAAACTCACAGAACAGATCAAGGTTGTGCAAACAGCCTGGAATGACAACATTGCAGAGTACTTGAAGCTTTCCAGCAATACAGATAAGCAAAAGAAAGGCTGCATCAAGCAAGTCTTTGAGAAGAACAAGAACTACTCCCTAACCATCCTCTAGCTACAAAAGAAGCTTGAACACTATCACGGGGAGCTCTGAGAGGTAGAACAAAATGAGATCCCACACCAAGTTCTGAAGGATGTGCATTGGAGTGTCAAGTGTGGACTCTCCAGTTTCTCCCAGGCCACCCATTCTGCAGCAGGGGCTGTGGTCTCAAAGCCCAGAGAGATTGCCTCATTGATTTGGAATAAATTTGGCAATGCAGACACCTCTAATCTGAAAGACTCTTTAGAGGAAAGGCAAGCTGAGGATAGGTGAAAGACTTTGGAGATGATTTCAAACTTTCAATAGAGACCAAAATATGGTAGTGAAGAAGATTGTTCTAGTGCCAAATCAGGCTCGGTGGGAGCCAACAGCACCACTAGGGGCATTGCTGTAGGAGCACCCAGCTCTAAAACAAACACCCTGGACATGGAGAGCTAAAGATTTGATGCACTACTCCATGGGAGTAGTCCAAGAGATCTGGGAAATAGAGGAATCATTTGAGACCCTCAGGGAACATTATCAGAGGAAGAATTCCTTAATTATGCAGACCTTACAGAAGGAGTAATACAGGTGTGAATGATTAGAAAAACAACCAAATGACTCAAAAGAGCTCCATCAGAATGAAATCTTGAACTTGAAGCAAGAATTGGTCAGCATGGAAGAGAAAATCACCTTTTAGCCCTGTGAACAGACTGGGACATCCAGGAGGTCCTGGAGGCATGTCAGACACACATCTCCATGATGAAGCTACAGCAGTAGGTGGTGGAGCTGGAAGGACTTGAGAAAGCCACTGCCTGGAACCTTTTGGGCAAACTCACCAACACCCTTCTGGGCATCATGATGGTCCTTTTGGTCTTTGTCTCTACAGTGGCCAACTGCATGGTTGCCCTTATGAAGAGTCACAACAAGGCGTTCAGCACTTTATTCCTCATGGTTTTCATTTCCTGTTTCTGGAAGCACTGTGATGCCCTTTTTAGCTATGTGGAGAATTTCTTTTCAACCCCAGGTGATGCTGGCACAAAAAGGCAGCTGCTCCCCTATGCTCTGGTGAGTGTATGCAGCAAAGAATTAGACAACTTACCTACACCAAAGTTTTATGTAACTACAAAAGAGTTGACTGAATCTGCTTACATTGAGATGCAGTTGAAAGAGTAATTTTTAGATTTTATCCAGGAGGTTTTTTGGGCAAAAATCTTGGATCATTTGTGTAAGCATGATTTTCCTTGGGATGCAAATCTTAAAACAATCCTTTAATATGAACCAACAGTCTGGAGCACACTGAAGGACATTCTAAATTGTGGCTTGAATGAATGATGAGAAAACCTGATTAGGGCAAACCAGTTCAACCTAGTCCTCTGCCTTGTCTGGCCTCAACACATTTCCCCATCCCAGACTAAGTTTACTGTGAAATCTTATCACATTCCATGCCTGAATTTTTGGATTTGGGTCGATTTTCCTTGTCCATGGAAGAACTCATGGATTTCTGAGACTTTTTTACTCAGTTGGCCACTCATGCTAACCCTGGAAGTATGATCACTTTTGAATCTCTTCCCTTAACTTCTGCTGGGATACAGAGGTGAGAGCATGAGTCCCCACAGAATCACTGCACAACCCTACTACAGTATTTTGAAGTAGACCTTTAAATAAATAATTTTAAGAAAATTTCTTTGGCTACACTTTTAAGAATTTTTTTTTAATATGTGTATAGTTACCAGTTTAAAAAAAAATCCAAACAGCATACTTGAAGAAGGTAATACTCATATTCTCATTGCTTCTTTATGGCTTAGAAGAGGATTTAAAAATTATTGTTATTATTATTATTGGGGTTTTTTTGGACAGGGTGGGGAGGGCCTTTTATTTTTCCTTTGAAATAAATGATATTTTAAATGGAAAATAGTGAAGGGATAGGGGAGAAAAGAGATTCAAAAGGCATGGAAGTTAATTAAGTATTTTATAAAAAATTTAATAGATGAAAAAAAGGAAGGAGGTTTGACACATGTGGAAAATGGAAGAATGATTTAATTCCCAAGACACAGTACCATTTCCAATGTATGCAAAATCCTTTGAGTATTTGACTGTATTTAAATCAGCATCAATAGTCATGTGCTGTGTCAAATGAAGCCATGGAATAGACAGGTATTTAGAGCCACTGGGAATTGGGGACTTGATCAGCAGAGGTGGTGAAAGGATAAAAAGATATTATTATTTTGGTTTTAGAAAATATATGTTGAAATGAATAACTGGTGACTAAACTCTAGTAAAAATGAAGATTTAGTGGAGACTGATGTTTACAAAGTGGAGTCAATTCACTACAGATAACTTTGTGGGAGGTCAGAGGAGAACCTGGACATATGGAGTAATTTTTCCATAAACTGCAAGGAGAGAAATATGTGGTAATGGGTGGGGCCTCTAATCATTGTTCTGAGATTTAACATATCTAGGCACAACCTAGGTGTGGTGTGTACCCCTCACAATGAGCATGTTTAGGAATTTGAGTTTGGAAGACAGAGACCTAGGTTCAAATTCTAGCTATAACACTTTCTAGCTATGGAAATTTGTCTTATTACTAAAGCTTTTTGAATCTTGTTTCACCTGCCATGCTAAAGGGATAAATGAAGCATAAATAACACTGTGATGGTGAGGAATAAAAAAGCAAATATATGTAAACTACCAAGCACAGAATCATAGGTCCTACAAGCTATATTTACTAATCATTTTGCTAGATGTCAGATTCAAAGAGCTGACTTAATTATGCTTCTGCTTTAAACAAATATTTGTCATTTTTTCATGAAACATATTTAGCTAATAATATTATAAATGAGATTTATCTTTTACAAATGCTTTCATGTATATAAATTATGAAAAGCAATGATGTCACTGCTGCTAATTACTATAGAATAGGGTTCCAGCTATAACTTCAGGAATATATCAGAGAGAATGACTATATTTCCCCACAAATCCCATCACTGTATATTTTATGAGCCCTATGGAGGTCCCAAGGCATAACAATGGCTGTTATGTAGTCAGTGTTTTCCAGAGAATTGGCTCATGTGACCACAGGTGTTAGCAAATGCAAATTCTGTAGGGTAGGCTTCAGACTAAAAGCTCCAATAGATATTATTGTCATTCTTAGTACCAGTTCCTCAAGGAAGGTGGCTGGCTGGAGATTTCAGCAAGATACAAAGTGGATGTTCAGGAAGACATTCTTTTTCTTCATTTATTTTTTTTTTCTTTTTTGTAGGAAGACATTCTTCTGAATGCTGAAATCCTTAATTCTTGCTTTTAAGACCTCCAAATGATTGAATGAGATTACCGTATTTCAGAGAGGAATTTTTGCTGAAGAGAGATGCAAACAACTTATTGTGGATGCAAATCTCATTTACAAAATACCTTCACAGTAACAAGTAGGCTACTGTTTAACCAAACCACTGAACACTATAATGTAGCCAAGTTAACACATGAAATTAACTCTCCTCATTCACCACTTTTCACCTTGACACCTGTACACATCTCATCAAACCAAACTTAATATCTAAATAAATAAAATAATATAGTCATTTTTCCACTAAACACGATACATCTGTCTTGCATACAGCAGGAAACACACTAACCCTTTCCCCAGAAGGGTATGTATGTCCTTGCATGATGTTCCCTCTTATCCTAGATATCCTGTACCTTAAATACACTAACAAAATTAATACAACTTTTATGATAAGGGGATAAGAGAAGAAAAAAGTTATGATAGATACACAAAACACATTTATAATAAAACAAGGAAGAATTACTCATAGCTATTAGAGTCCTCATTTCTGCAACTCTTCATATTGTCATAGCTTACATTTACAACTATCTTCTTCCACTATCCACTCTATTCTCCTTCTAGGTGGTCATGGTTCTTCACATAGTGAGATGACCAAAACCTTCATTCTTGTTTGGTCTGTGCCATCAATAGTCTTGCATATATTCAGTTTGGGCAGTTTTTAATTTATTTTTAATCACAAGACATGATAACAGTAAGACACAACCTAAGAGATCACCTGTATCTCCATTATCTTACCCCCATTGCATAATAGCAGTCCAGTTTCCCCTTAGAAATCAGGATCAATTACCACAGACAAGACAGCAAATCCCTTCCTTGCCTGTTCATTCTGAGGCATGAGGAACCCATAGTAGCTATTTGGCCATCTCAACTTCCAGTTAAGTAGACTCATTTTTGCGTCTCCTTGTGGAAGCACTCCTCCCCTTGTAACCAAAACTTCTAGCCCAGCATAGCATATGGTCATAGGGACAGAATACAAATTCTTTTTCTAGTGGATCATTAGTGAGTGGTTTCACAGCTATTTCCACCCCTTGATTACAGGAACCATGGACCCTGGGTATGGGAGAGACAGCAATGTAGACTGTCTATCAGTTTAGAATCATATACAATCCCCAAATCCAAAGAGGCCAAATCCGAGTGGTCCCTCCTTTTTGGTTTGGTTGTAAAAGGGGCCAGATGGAACACCTTATCTTCACTTTAGAAAGGATATCTCAACATGCCCACACCACTTGACTGAGAATTTCACTGAAGGCAAAGGCCCTGAATTTTTTTAATTTATTCCCCACCTTTGGACACAACAAATGTCATAAAATAAATATAAAGTTGTTTCTAGTTCTTGCTTACTACGTCCAATTAGCATAATATCAATGCAATGACGAAGTGTGATGTCTTGTGGAAGGGAATGCCAATTGAGGTCCCTGAGGACTAGATTATTACCTAGAGTTGGAGAGATGACATACAAATAAGTTAGAAGGGCAAAGGTGTATTCCTGGTTTTGACAAATGAAAGCAAGCATTCCGGTGGCCTTTAACAACAGGTTTCATTTTTTAAGAGGCTTTGGATCACATAAAGGTTACTACTATGGCAGGGGAGGATCAATGGGGTCAGGTGTCAGTGATGGGGATACATGGGAAGAGGTTCACCTGGAATACATATAAGTTGCATAAATATGCTCAAGTGTTCATGGAGCATTGCCACAGTGGGTGGAGATTCACAAAACAACTGAAAGAGTATTGAATTCCCAGCCAGGAGAGCTCTGCCACATTCTCTAATAGAACAACAACAATCCCTTAAGTGCAGGGGCAATGACTAGTGAAGAAGGATGGTCCATTGATGGGCCCTTGATGTTGGTGACTATGCTTGCAAGCCTTTTGCTCTTGAATTTGCACCTTAGCCTAGTGTTGGAGAGTGCCTAAGAGTTGTCTCATGAAAGGCTCCTTGTTGCTCAAATGTGGCCTCTCTCTAAGCAAAACTCAGCATATAAATGCTTTACCTTCCCCCAGCATGGGACATGGCTTGTGGGAGATGAGACTCCCTGGAACCAATTGATTACTACCAAGCACTGGCTAGTGATACAACTGGAGAAAAACTTGAATAAAAGGGGGAAAGGTAAAAACAAATGAGTGTATATGTCTAAGAGACTTCAAAGTGAGTTGGGAGGTTATCAGAAAGGTAACATTTATGCATGTCTCTACAGGATCTCACAGATGGCCAAATATTGGGGATCCTGAGGTCTCTGGATACACCCTGGACTTATGGTCATGGCAGATAGCTCCAGAGATTGGTGCCTTGCCAGTGGCACTATTTTGGAGTTTGTTCTCCCGAGTGTGACACTGTTGGACTCAGATGTGACTTCTCTACATATGTCTCTTCTGTCACTTTTATTTGAACTTGTAGTTGTTGCTGGAGTTGGTAGGTGTACATTTAAGAGACTTAAATCTCTGGGCAGTCCATGTGCGAGCTGGTCCCTGAAATTCAACAGAGTTGCTATACCTAATCTCCAGTTCATTGGACTCACCCAGGGCAACTAACAAGGAGATGATGATAGACAATCTCCCTCCCAAGGAACCAAGAGTGTCTACAACTGAAAGCAAGTGGGTCCCATCCATCTGCCTCATGGGATCAAAGCCTCCTCTCAATTAGAGGGGGAGTGGGCAACACCATCTCAAAACCCTCAGGTTTGAGGAATGAAATATGGACTAAGTAGACTTACTGGTATTCTACTACAGACTTATTGTGAGTCTATCAGTGGGAGTATCTATATCATTAATGTAGAGGCAGTGGCCACTAGAGGCTCTGAGGGCAGGGAAAGGGAAATACATATGAAATATGGGATCATTTTGGAAACTTGGGAATTTTCCTGAATGACATTACAATGACAAATATGGGCCATTACATAGTCAGCCATAACCTACATTATTGTGTGGGAGAGCATGTAAGTTACAATGTAAACTATAATCCATGCATAGTGGCAGTGCTGTAAAGTATTTTCAATTGTAACAAATGTACCACACTAATGAAAGATGTGAATGTGGGAGGTGTTGGAAATGAAGCATTTGGGAATCCCCTACATTTTTATGTAACATTTATGTAATCTAAATATCCTTTAAAAAAAAAAAAGCATCAAGAGAAAAAGCAATTCACAGATCAATAGCTGCAGACAAGTTACCAGATGAGGTATTAGTTTACTCAAGCAATGATACTACCTCTGTAATACTGAGCTGCACTAGGAATCATTACCTGGTTATGTTTACAATAATCTCTCTAACTCTCCAAGATACATCTGTTCTCTGCACAGGCCAAATAGGAGAGTTGAATGGGGATGTTGTGGGAATAAATTCCCCTTTGCTTTCAAGTCCTTGGTGGTGGTATTAATCTCTCTAATCCCTCCAGGGATACAGGATTGCTTTTGATTTTCTTTTTTTTTTTTATTATTAATTTTTTTTATTTGTAAAATGATATATAAATACATATGCATATATGTGCATTTGTTTACATAAATGTTATTTGCTATATATATATATA
>JAQZBX010044768.1:0-21259 GCA_029593785.1 Cabassous unicinctus
TTTGTAACTACATTATTTGTTAAAATATTATAAATGCTATGGAAAAATAAAAAGATGATAGAGCAGGGTAAAGAGGATAGGGGATAGGGGATATATAAATTGAATTATGTACTCCAGTTTTTAAAAAAATCTTTATCTGTGTCCCTGTGAATGTGAACCCATTGTAAACAGGACCTTTGGAAATGTTATTTTTAGTTAATGTGTGGCCAACTGAAGCAGGGTGGGCGATAATTTAGATTACTGGAGGCCTTATAAAGAGAAGATACTGGAAGCTAGGGTCAGAGAAAGCCACAGGGAGGAGCCAAAAGCCGGAAATCAGTGAGAAGCCAGAAGACTAAGGAGAGGAAGTAACCAGGTGATGTGAGGCAGGTATTCAAGCCAGGAACCCCAAGGTTTGCCGGTAGCCAGCAACAGAAATGTCATAGACGTTGGGGAGAAAGCATTGCCTTGCTGACACCTCTATTTTGAACTTCTCCTAGCCTCAAAACTGTGAGCCAATACATTCCCATTGTTTAAACCAACCCATATATGATATTTGTCACAGCAGCTCAGGAAAACTAAGACAAGAGGCAACTTGTAGTTTTAAGTAGGATGGTCTTGGTCCCCTCATTGAGAAGGGGACATCTGAATGAAGGCTTGGGATGGTGGTGAGGGACTGAGATATGTGGATAGTTGAGGGAATTCCGGTCCAGTTCCAGAGGAAGCATCCTAATAGTGAGCTTGGATTCCTGACAACTTGCTGACTGACTCCACAGGCAATTCAGGTTATCCCTTCCTCCCTGTCTGGTTCCCTGTTTTCCCACTGACCTCCCTGAGCCTTTCTACACTAAACTAAGGAAAAAGGGATAGGATAGGAATCACCAGATAGCCCTATCTCAGAACTCGCACTTTACAACCTCAAGGCAGACAGTAACCTAGTGGGAAAAAGTAAAAGTCCTGGTGCAAATGTCCCAATATTTATTTGATTCTAGATTATGTGATTATGTGCTCACCCCTGTATCAATCTCCCTGGCCAGAGGAATATGATGTGTAGACTGAATTATTCCTGAGTGACATGCAAATGTTTGCTGTCATTAATAATCTGTATACAACATTTGCTCTCAAAGGAGATGGCTTCATGTTGTTGGTCTATGTAATTAAGTTGTTCCATTAGAGTCCCCATAGCCACATTTCACCTTCATCCATACAGTCTTTCATTTTCCATCTTACTGACACAGCAGAATTGAATTTAGAACAAAGAGATTGAACAAATCTTTTAATTAACATGCTAACCAGATCACACTAGTCACTGTAACTAAGCATTTATATGATGAGTCTCTACATTGTGTAATACCTTGTCCTGGGCCCAGTAAGGAGATAAAAGGAAGGTCCCTGACCTCAAGAGGATGACAGAAGAGACAAATCACTCGAATATATGAGTAAATGTGAGCAGTGAGATTGCATACCTATTATGGAGTTGCAAAGGATGAGATTAATTCTGAATGGGGTAGGACTAAAGCAGAGACAAAACATGAAAGAGATGGTGATAGAAATTAGATGGAAAGTTGAGAAAAAAATTTGATTTAAAGTGCCAACATAATAGTTCTCCAAAGCAGTCCTTGGTGTACAATGGGTAACTTATTCTGGAGTGAGGGGACATATACATTGCAGATTTATGAGTACTTTCCTGTTTCCAAAACAATCTCCTGTTATCTTTCTTGTCTCTTGATTCTACCAGATAAAAGAAATCCAATCACATCTATAAATTTCCCAAAGAAATTCCTCACTTACCCCACTCCCCACCACTAAAGTGGGTTAAGTAACATCATTCATTCATTCAATCAGTCAACAAGTATTCAATGGACTCCAACCAGGTGCCAGTTGGGTGGCACCCACACTAGGGGATAAAAGATGGCTAAGGACATATTTCCTCCCTGAAATTTAAGGCGTGAACATTCTGGCTGGGGAGGCAGATATGTTAACAAATTAAAAATTCAATGTGAGAAATGTAGCAACAGAGATATGTTGAAAGTGTTTAGAGATATCAGAAGGAAGAACAACTAGTACTATTTGGTACAAGGTGCAGTTTATTTAGGAAGGTTTTCACTGAGGAGATTGACATTGGAGCTAGGTACCTAAGCAGAGGAGGAAGTTTGTGCAAAGGAAGAGAGACATGAATAAAATGAACAGGATAGTGTCCAAAGAGTGGACAATACCTTGTTATGCCTGGAGTTCATATAACTTCAAGGGAGAAAGTTGCAAGAGATTAGGTGAGAAAGGTGTGCAGGCACCGGCTCAGGAAAGGTCTTGTAATACATGCTAATGAGATTGAACTTTACCCCATAGGTGATGGTGATGTGGGGTGTCAAAGAGAGGGGCGGAGGTGCAGGCATGGAAGGGATCTAATCAGAACAATGCCATAATTATTAAACATAATTATCAAGCATAATTTTTAGGTTGGAGAATGGGAGGTTATTTGTAACAGTCTATAGGAGCCCTGTTTTAAGGGAAACCTAAGGTACCCAAATGCAAACTAAAATTAAATACATAAACAAATAAACAAGGCTTCTCTTTAAAGAAGAATGATTCCTTGAAATTGAGGCCTTCCCTGGTACAACAAAATATTTAATTCCATTTATAATAAATCATCATCATACTATCTTTTCAGAAGTACTTCCATTAACTAAACCAAGTACTACTTGCTTGTTTCGGCCAAATGTATAAATATGACGCCAACAGACTGTGCAGCTGGAAAGCATGCTGAGCATTTCTAACATTGGACTAAAAAACCAAAGACGATGCTGTTATGTTCTCACAATACACCAGAGTCTGACTCTAGCTGTGACCTTGGTATCCTTGCTATAAGATCACCAGGCAGATGGAAGAAAACAGCAACTAAAAGTCCTTGTGATGATTGAATAACTAAATCCTCTTAGATTAAATCCAAGAAAGGTCTATCTTTTTCTGAATTCTGTGCTATGACAGTATTAACAAATACCTGGCTTATATTATAATTGTGATGACCTTGTGCTTCTTGTTTAGACGTGTACAGAGATTAGTATTCCAGAAGTAGTTTGGGGACCTGCATTTCTGAAGCTATTGCAAAGACTAACAAAATGCACTATAAATCTTTTAGGTTTTCTTATTGACTTTGCAATTATAACTTCTTAAGTGTTTACTCCTAACACAGCCATACTCCTCTTTCTTTTAAGCTTTTATAGCTGAGGGCAAAATTTCTATTACTCATGAATGAAACTCTCAAAAGATGTTCAAAAGGAAAGGTACATGATGACTTTCAAACCATCATTTGAAACAAAACACGAGTAACTTCTCATGTTTGATTATACTTATCAAGGAAAAGCACTTAATCCAAATTATTTGCCATTCTTTCTTGCCATAAATTTATGAACTATGCCTCAACAATAAAATTTTTTACCTTTAGATCAACCTAGAGAAAATTCAAATTGTTATAAAATGAGAACCTCTGGATTCAGTTCTTCCTTCTCCGATTGTGTTAAGAATATGCTAACTAAACTCAATTATTTTTCTTTAATGAATAAAGCAGCCCATGAACCTATTTTCCTTCTACTTTGTACAGCGCAGAAATTATTTCTCCTCCTACAGTGATGACATGAAATATATTTTTGGCCTCTGTTAGTTGACATGCAAATGTACCCACTGTATCACAAGTGAAAACTCATTAAAACCCACTGGAATGCAATTGTGTTATCTTCCAGGAACACAGAAAATAACATTAGTCATCACTCCAGTGCATTTCCATTTGCTAACATATGGAAATCACCGCCCCCGCCCCGTTTCCCCGAGGTTTCCATAGAAATCTTTCCTATTTTATTCTATTCCCATCAGACAAAAGCTCTAGGTGTCCATTTATCACCAAGAAGCATTTTTTATTTAAATTGAGAAATGTTGCCACATGATCTCATATACAAACACTGAAACTTTTGTTTCATAATCTGTCATGTAGATTTGAGTTTGTAGATATTGCTAAAATATCCCCATCAAGTATTTGCAATTGTTGTTTAGACAGTGAATATTTGGCTAAATTAGAAGATAGGGACTAATGTATAACAAAGGTGACACATATCATCTGAAAATAAACCCTTTTCTCTAATCAATTGCTCATTTTGAAAAAGTATTCCCTTTTACAGAAAGATTCCCAATGTTCTTTGTTTTGTGGGTACTCTGTTAATGTACATACAACAGACATTTGGGCAAACCTTTCCCCAGCTGGCCTTCCCTACTTTCCCTATTTCTATTTACTATTACCACCAAATCTTAGAGTTGGAAGGAATCTTGGGTAGCCATTATTCATTTGGTGATTTTTCACATATTTATTGAGCACCTGCAATGGGCTCTAGTTTAGGCACTGGAGATATAGACCTGCTCTTGGGAAGCTGGAAGGTGCCTATAAGAATAACTAAATGAGCACAATAAACTCATGTAGTGAAAACTGCTATAGAGGAAATTAAATAGGGTCCTCTTGGTAGACCTGTTTAAATTGGGCTTTTGGTCAGATGATGCTTCAATAAGAATGTGATATTTGATCTTCAGAAAGAGTCAGCCAAGTGACAATATGGGGGAAGAACATTCCAGATAGCAGGAACAGCAAGTGGGCATAAGGTGTGCAACAGTTATGTTATAAATGAGGAGTTAACATTAATTACCTTACTGTTCTTAATGTTTTTGCATTTATTGTCCAGTTTTTCTTTTATAAATTGTTTTTTTCCAATACTGTCATAGGGTAATCATACTTTAGTGGAAAGGGATTTTGTCCATTGGGATATTAACCCTTTGTCTGTTACTAGTTTTACAAATACTCCCTCATTTTGCTATTTATATCTTGATTCATTTTACTTTTTTTCCTCACAGAGGTTACGCTTTTATATTTAAATGTATTAACCTTATTTATGCTTTTTAATTTTCATTATATACTTAGAAATGTCTTCTTTACCCAAAGATAATTAGTGGTTAAATCACCCATATTTATTCCTACTTATTCTTTGGTTTAATTGTTTAAAGCATTTATTTGGGTGCAAGGAGTGAGTTAAGAAACTATTTTTTTCCAAATGGCTAACCAGTAGTCACAACACACGTTATTGAATAAATCACCTTTTTCCTGTTGACATTAAATGCTATCTTATCATATATTAAATTACATATTCTTATTTCTAAATCAACATTCTCTGTTGTGCTCCTGTCAGATGACTATTCCTCTGCTAGTACCAACCTGTTGTATTTTGCATCTTTACAATGCCTTTTGGTATATGTTAGGACCAATCTTCCTCATTATTCTTTGTTATTATCATCTATTCTTCCAGGTATATCTTTGAATCATTTTGCCAATTTCTTTCTTTAAATTTTTTTCATTAGAGAAGTTGTGAGTTTATGAAAAAAATTTTCTTTTGAAATGGCATTTTGATTGGAACAAATTGGAAATCATGCATTATACTTACAAGAAATGTAAGTTTTAACTTAGGTTATTCCTAAATATGTTTTGTTGTTTACTATGATAAACATGACAGGTTTTTAAAAATATGCAGAACTTCTAGTAAGTTTGAAAAGATATACAATGAATTCTCTTATGTTTTCTAGGTCTATAAAAACATAATCTAAAAATAAAATAATATATATATATGTACGTGTGTGTGTGTGTGTGTGTGTGTGTGTGTGTATACAGGGTTCTCCAGCGAATCAGATCCAACAGGATATGTGTGTGTAAGCATGTGTATGTATAAAGAGATTTTATTTTAATGAATGAAGTGGATTACTTGATTGTGGGGCCTGACAAGCCCAAATCCTGTAGGGCAGGCCTAATTCCATTGGTCAGGGAAATTCTGGTAAGAATTGATGTTGAACTCTTGATTCTGACATCCGTAAGGAAGGCCAGCAAGCTGGAAATTGAAAGTAGAGTATAGGGAGTAGTCTTGAGGAAGATTTTCTTCTCTCTGGATCCCTCAGTTCTTTGCTCTTAAGGCTTCCAACTGATTGGATGAGGTCTACTATAGAGGTTCTTCTCCTTTATTTAAAGTCAACTGATTGTAATGGTAACCCTATCTACAAAAGACCTCCATAGCAACATCTAGGTTAGTGTTTGACCAAACAACTGAACACCATAACCCAGCCAAGTTGACAAGTCAAATTAAGCATCACTTAATTTGACTTGTATGTGTTTGAATGTGATTTCACCACTTATCTGCTGTGTTACTTCAAATTTCCTTCCTGTAAATATAACAAGTCTATTAACTGGTCCCATCTATTATCTTTCTCTCCTCCAATCTAAACACTACACCAAACCCAGCAGGATCTTTCAAAATTGCCAATGTGATCATGCTTTCTTATGTAAATTCCTTCCCTGAGTTTTCATATTCTGCACACAAAAAGTCCAAAACCTTAAAAAAAGATGTAATTTTCTTCATGATGTGGGCCCCAATCCTCTTTATGTTCTCATTTGTTGTGTCTTACCCTAGAAAACCTTGTTATTTGAACAGATGATTCTTTATGTTCTTGAGTGGGCCATGATCTTTATCATTTCTACTACTTGCACATGCTGTTGGTCTCTTTGCTTGGAATTCTCTTTCCCTCTCAGGCAATATAAACTCTTCTGTATACTCTAAAGGCAGCTCAAATGCCATTCCACTAGAAAAACCACCTTGACTTATCTGGGGTCTTCCTTCTCTACATTTCTTTAGAGACTCATAAATATGTGTAGACCACCATTTATCATGTGGTTTATCACAAATTATTTGTGTGTTTGTTTCCTCCTGCCAAATCTTGAGTCAGGAGGACTGTAAATGTGCTGTATTCATCTGTATATTCTTAGTGCCTAGCACAGAGCCTGGCCAAAGGCAACTGTTCAACAGATGTTTATGAAAAGGATAAATGATTTCTCAGTGAGGTGCCATTTCAAAGCCAGTTTCTCTACTTTCTCTTGTTTTCCCATAAAATATATATCTTCCAGCCCCGTACCCAAGCTATACTTCAGAGGTAATAAAACACATAGTGATCAAACATAGGGACATGGAAACAAACTCTGAGATTAAAATTTTATTTCTGCCACTTACTGTGTGGCCCTAGCCATCTGTGACTTATTTTTCTCATCTGTGAATTAGGAATGGGAATACTTATCTCATAGGGTAGTTTGAAATTTTAAATGAGATAATAGATTAGTATTCAATAAATGTTATTTATCCTTTCTGATGATTTAATCTCATCATAACATTCCCCTATGTATAATTAACATCTACCTCTCTCACACATGCATCCCATGCTCCAGATGAACTAATACATCTGTTTTTAATAATTCTGTTAGCCTATATTTATTTGTTATGTTCCAGGTATGTTTTGAGTGATTTCCATACATTATTCATTCATTCATTCACTCATTCATTAAACAGATCATTATGGAGCTCCTACTTTGAGACATGTGCTATTCTAGGCATAAAGGATATAGTGATAGCAGTGAATCATATAGACTAAAACGTTTTGCCCTCATGTATCTTACATTCTAATGGTGGAAGGCAGACAATAAGCAAGATAAATACACTATATACTGTGTCAGATGGTAATAAATACTTTGGAAGAAATAATGCAAAAAGTCAGGGGTAGCAGAGTGCTGAGAGGTTGCTGTTTTAAATAATTCAAGAAATTATTCACTAAAATTCAATTTAAAATAAATAAAATTCCATTAAAGTTAACTAAATTTTAATAAACAAAATTCAATTCAAGGAAGACCTCACTGATAGGATAATATTTGGGAAAAAATTGGAGGAAATGAAGGAGCAAGTCATGTGGATATTTGAAGAAAGAGCATTCCATAAATAATGAACAACAAATACAGAGGTCCTGAGGCAGGAATGTATCTGAACCACAGGAAGGTCTTACTGACTGGAGAAAAGTGAGAAAGAGGCACCATAGTAGAGTTTAAGATCACAGAGATAGGATCACCCAGATCCTATAGACCATGGTTTTTGCTTTGATTGAGCTGGAAAGCCATTGTTAGTTATTTTTTAATTTTTTAAAAAATTTATTTTAAAGGAGCTTTAGATTATATAAATGTTACATTGAAAATATAGGGGATTCCCATATACCTCACCTCCTCCCCTTCCCACACTTCCCCATTAACAACATTTTTTATTAATATGGTACCTTTGTTAAAACTGATGAACACATGCTGAAGCAATGTTACTAACCATGGTCTATAGTTTACATTATGGTTTATACTCTGTCCCACACAATTTTATAGGTTTTGACAAAAATGTATAATGGCTTGTATCCATTGTTAGTTTTTGAGTTAAAGAGTGATGTGATAAATTTTAAAGGATTTTTCTGGAGTCTCTGTGCAGAATAAACTATAGATAGGTAGGGATGGAGGCAGATAAATCAATTAGGAGTCTAATGAAATGATTCAGATAATGATGAGTTGGGCCAGGATAGCAGTGGTAGAGGTGATAAGAAGTGAGTAAGTTCTGGGAGTATTTTGAGGGAAAAACTACAGAAATTGCTGATGAATTGTAATTGAGGCGGGATAACAGGAAAAGAGTCAAGGGAATAATGATAATAATAGTAGCTGATATATAATGCACTTATTATGTATCCAAATTGAAGTTTTTGTATTAGCTCATTTAGTCCTCAGAACAAATGAGGAGAGTAATAAATAAATATTTGCCAATAGAGGCACAGAGAGGGCAAATAACTTGCCCATGCTACACAGCTAGTAAGTAGTGGCCCCAGGATTCAAACACAGATATTCCAGCTACAGTGTCCATGCTTGTAACTAGTACATGATGATTGGGTGAATCCAAGGCTTTGGGTTGGAGCAAATGGAAAGATGGAAGCCTGGAGATACAAATCTTGGAGTCAATAGTGTATTGAGGCATAATGAAATCACCTATGGAGTGAGTATACATAGAGAAGAGAAGACTGAATACCAGAAAATGCCAGAATTTATAGTTCAGGAAGATGAGGGGGAATCAACAAAGAAAACTGCAAAAAGAATAGCCAAGACATGGGAGAAAAGCCAAGAGTGTGGTATCCTGAAGACCAAGTGATGAGTGTATTTCAAGGAAAAGGGAGTCAAATGGGTTAAATGCTTCTGATAGGTCAAATAAGATGAGATCTGAGAATTGAACAGTGGATTTATCAACCTTGACAAGAGCAGTTTCTATGGAGTTGGGGAGAGGTAAAGACCTGATTGGAGTAAGTTCTATGATATAAATGGAAGAGAGGCATTGGAAACTGAGTATTGAATTTTTTCCCAAGAACCTTTGTGTTATGGAGGTCAGAGAAATGGTGCAGTAACTCAGAAGGTTGTGAGTTCAAGAGAGACTTTTTTTTCCTTTTTCTTTAAGATAGAAGAAATAATAGCATGCTTCTTTGCTGATGGAAATGATACACTTAAAAGGGATAACCTGATGATGTAGTAGAGAATGAGGATAATTTCTGGTCCAAAGAACTTGAATATTTCCAAGGGAATGAGATCTAGTGTATGCAAGCACAGACCATTATTTAGGGCTGTGGGTCCCATAAGTGGCCCTACTTTGTCCAAGGGCATTTTGGAAATGTTGTGATTTTCTAGTCTGGTCATGCCTGAATATCTACATATCAAAATGCATTTTTAAAACAAATTACATTTCTTTAGATGTCCTTTACTTTACATATAATGCATTATATTGAATTTTTTGTAAATTATATATGTAAATATTTTATGAATTTTATTTCAGAAAAGCAAAGAGTTCAACTAAATCAGGCTCTCTGGGCCAGGGATAATAGCATAGGCATTTTTATAAATATTCCCCAGTAGATTCTAATGTGATGTCAAAGCTAAGAAGCTTTCCTTGGACTAGGGAAATGTAGTAAGATTATCTTATTTAATTCTCACAAAAGCCTAAGGTATTATTATTATTACTATTATTATCATTATTTTACATAAAGGATAAACAAGGCACAAACTGGTTAAGCAGTTTGCCAAGGTACTATTCATTAGTAAATAAAAGAGCCTGGAATTGAATCCAGGTAGTCTTACTCCAGAGTCCACTATGCTACTCTACCTCCCCAATCTTCTTTGTGTCCCCATAACTCAACAAGTAATTTTGTGCCTCTTTCTCTGTGCCCTTTCACATGCTCTTTCTTTTGCCTTGAATACGCTATCCTTTTTCCTCTATCTTTCTAGGTCCTCAAAAGTTTCATAATTTAAGGATTTAGAATTATATGATGTTTATTTGTATATCTCTATGTCAATTTATCTTTCCATCTCTATTATCTATCTCTCTATTATCTATCTACCTATATCTTCTATCATCTACATCTATCTATCTATCATCTATCTATCTATATCTGTCTGTTTAATTAATCTGTTTTAGGCTCTAGAGTCAGGGATATCTTAATTCAAGTCCTGGATCTGCCATTTCCTAGCTATTTGATCTTGGGAGGTGATAGTCTTTTTAAACTTCTCTTTGCTCATCTTTTAATTGTGGATAATGGTAACATTTACCTTACTCTTAGAATTCAGAAGTTTGGAGCCAGAGAACTGATGGGACTTTGGGTAAGATCTCAGCTTGAATGTATGTGTAGCTGGGGCTTTATTCTGTGCCCCCAAAAGGGAGTAGAGTCAAGCATGATTGAAGAGCACTTGGGAAACCACAAGCAGAGACAAGATTAAATGGGCCTTTAGGACCCATAAACCATGCCTCATCCCACTGCCACCCAACTCATGATTAATCCCAAAGAGGAAAATTGGGAGGGATGCTTACAAGGTTCAGAGGTCGAGTCCCATCCTTTGGATTAGAAATCATGCTATCTAATACCCTGAGAAAAATCAAAGGAGTCAGGAATTGATTTGAGTGTTCAGCCTTCTCAACAATACCAACTGGTGATTATATTTAAAAATGTTTTCCCTTTCTGTGTTTTATTTTTCAAGTGGATCAGTAAGTGATTACGATGATCAGACTAGACTTGACCTTGGTAGAAAGCATATGGGTGTGGGTTCTAGCACAGTATCTGCCACTAGTAAACTGTGTGGTCTTAAAGGTGTTATTCACATTTTATGAGCTTCATTTGGCTCTTAATATGAAGGGATTGGACTGGATGATTTCTTATTTCTAAAACTTTATAATTTTATACAGACCAAAAAGTTAAACTCTCATATCGAGAAGATAACATCTCAACGGTAAAACCAGAGCCCCTCTTGTATTTAAGTGTTTACAAGTATGCATTTTATTTGCTTATACTCTTCACATCAATCATAACACTTTAGAGTAATAATAATACTTGACAATGTCTAGGACTTTACCACTTACAAAACATTTCATTTGCTGTTTACAGAAATCCTCTTGCACAGATAGGGCATGCATGCTCATACCCATTTTGTAAATAGTTCTGTAAAGCTCAGAGGGGCTAAGATGCTTGTTCAATTTAAAAGGAAAACAGAGCCACAACTTAAATCAAGGACCTCCCTGCACAAACTCCCTTTGTCACCTCCTTGACCTTTGTTTCTTTAACAATAATCACAATAAAAGAATTTATGCCAAAGCCATACTCTGGGATCCACGAGAAAAAACAATGTCTGTGCTTGTGTAAGCTCAGCAGTCAGAGCTGCCTGTGGCCATGGAGACAGAAGAGGTGATGCTAACAAGCTTGAGGAAGTGTCTGCTGCCCTAGCCTATTCTGCCTTTCCCCTCTCCAAGATCCTGGAATCCTCCAAAACTCCATCAGTTTTCTATGTGGATACACTCAAGAAGCAAGATATGACTTAGCCAGATTAAAAATAGACCTTCTATGGTCTATGGAATATGGTGATGCATGGGAGAGGTACAATTAGTGAAACTTATGGACTGTAGTTAGCAGCAATATTGTAATATTCTTGCATCAATGTGAAAGAAGGTACTATATCAATGCTAAGGGTCAATAATAGGAGGATATGGGATTTTTTTTTAGATTAAGGAAAATGTTCAGAGGTTACTGGGTTGATGACTGCAGAACTCTGTGATGAAAGTGAGAGCTGCTGAGTGTACACTTTGGATAGAATATAAAAGGTATGGGACTGTATAACAAAGTGAACCATGTGGTGAAAAATGGACTGTGGTTAATAGTACAAAGATAAGAACATTCTCTCATGAACTATAACAAATGTACAATACTAATACACAATGTTAATAATAGGAGGCTGTATGGAAAAATATACCAAGTATATGCTATGGACCATAGTTAGTGGTAATAGTCTGATCATGTTCTTTCATAATCTGTAACAAATGTTCCACAACAAAGTAAGGTGTTGGTGGAGGGGTGATGTATAGGAATTTTGCACTTTATGCATAATTGTTTTATAACCTCACAACTTCTCTAATTAAAAAAAAATTAATAAACCTTTTAGCTCATCCATATCTAGGCACATAGCTACTTTGCTTAAAAATTGATACAATTCAGTTGACAAAATTTGTCAGCTGAAATGGACTTAATGTAGGAATGTCATTGTTTGCTGAAATACCATATTGGGGAAAAATCTTATACTTTTAATGAATGTGCACTTATTAATTAATCAGGAAACCTGGAACAGTCAAAGAAAGCCAGTCAACCTGTCTCTGAGTTGATCAACAGCTGCCCCTATGGAAGCCAATTAAGCCCAGGGCCATGGCTCAGCTTCCTCATAGCAACTCACCTGAGCTGCAGCCATTGCCAAGTGCTCCAGGCACACTTTGTCCAGTGTGTGCACTCACAGGTGGACACAGTGGAGACTGGTGCCCTGAGTGGGGAGGACAAAAGTTCTGAGCACATCCAGCTCTCTCACCATGTCCTTGCTGTCTTCCCATCCATCGGTGTATATCAGTGGTTTTCAAATAGACATGACTTTGTACCCCATGGGATATTTGTCAATATCTGGAGACATCTTTGGTTCCCACAACTGGTGGATGGGTGCTCCTAGCATCTAGTTGATAGGGACCAGGGGTGCTGCTAAACAGCCTACAGTGCACAGGACAGCCCCAGCACCACACACACACAAAAGAATTATCCAGCCCCAATGTCACTAACGCTGGGGATGGAAACCCTGGTGTAAACTGCAACCTGCTGGAAATTAGTTTAGGCTAGGGGGTGGGGTAGGTCAGATTGCCTCAGGGCTTGCAGGACACACAGAAACCTGAGTGGCAATAGTTAGAGCTATTGATCTGAGATTAAAGCCCAGGAAAATCAGAAGAAGAACTGGCTGAAGAAGAGCTAAGTAGAATTCCCTTCTTAATGCTAAATTACTGCCAGGGAAAGAGGGTGACAAAACCTACAGGAATCATTACCTGGTATAACAGTGACCAAGGAGAAGCTGTTGCTAGGGAGAAAATGATTGTAACATATAATAATGAACATAGAGGAATGAGAAAGAAGGGCCCAAACCCACAGCCATTATTCAGCTCTCTTCTTTCCTGGCAGTTTCAAGCTCTCTCCTCTTCCTCTTGGCAAAAGACAACTTAATGGTACCTGCATTAGAGTTTCTCAATCTTTGCATCTACCTTATTTCTCTGGCTCTGTACCTATTTGGTTCCCCTTTCTCCTTTAAGAAAATGGAATTGGTGCTATCTATGCCAGACCTCCAAAGTGAAATGTGTGAGAACATCTCTCACTGCTTCTATAGACTTATGGTTTTGGAGGCTGTAGCAGTTTGGCAGTTTGATATAGTTATGAATTCCAAAAATAGATATTGGATTATGCTTGTAAACTGGTCTGTTCATCTGGGCATGATTAAGTTATGATTAGGGCTTTGATTGGGCCATGTCAGTAGGGCATTGAGCCCCACCCCTTGGTGGGTGGGGAATCAAATATAAAAGACATGGCAAAGGACAGGATTGGAGTTTTGAGCTGGAGTTCTGATGTGGAGTTTTAATGCTGGAGCCTCAGGAAGTAAGCACAGAGGAGCCTGGTCGTGAAGAAGGAGAGAAAGCCCTGGGAAAAGAGACGAGCCGTACACCTGACAGTTCACAGCTGGCCTTGTGGAAAGAAGCAAAGCCTAGAAAGCCTCATAGTCTACAGCTGACCTTGTGGAGGAAACAGAGGAGCTGAGCCCAGAGAGAAACGGAACCCCAGGGAGAGAGGAATCCAAGAAGCCTGAACCCTGGCAAACGTTGGCAGCTATCTTGCTCCAACACGTGGCAATAGACTTTGGTGAGGGAAGAAACTTATGCTTTATAGCCTGGTAACTGTAAGCTTCTACACTTTATAAAGGCCAACAGATTTCTGGTATTTTGCATCAGCACCCCTTTGGCTGACTAATACAGAGGCCAAGGAATCAGTCATGTTCTTGTGGTGGGGGAAAGTGGAATGGCAGGACATACCAGATCGCAGACTTCTGATGAATCAGGAAGCCAATAGGTCGGCAGTCTCCTGCATGTCTGCCCACTGGGCCCCTGGCTTGCCCTGGGGGCTATCGTCAACCTGATTTGGATGAATGGGAAAAACTAATGTCAAAATCTTAAATTGACATAATATCTATTGGTGAAAAAGTTCAAGTCTTTCATAATACACAAAATGTATTAACAATGAATGATTACCTAAAAGAGACAGGGTTAGTCAACTGTTAAATAACTCTCAAAAAAAATAACAAACCCAAAACAAAAATAAACACTGAAATTTAAGCTTAGGTACATTTTGTTAACACTCTGGGACGGCTAATATGCTTAAAATTCTGCTCATCTTTTATATACCTACATATGACTGGCTTTACAGGCCCAACACTTGAAAGCACTTTGGTTTGGCTTTTTGTCACTAAAGGCAAATTTTGTTAGAATTGATTTAAGAGTTACTGGGAACAAGGAAAGATAACTAGTGGTCATATGTCTTAGAGGATGAAGGGCTCTGTAAAGAATGTTATGATTGTGGCAGAGCAGATTGCAGGACAAGCTAGGCTTCTGGCTCATAATAAATTGGGAACCCAAATAGCATCCAGCCTGCTGAAGTGTGTTTGCTAGCATAGCTAGCTTAACCCACGTAGAACAGTCGGGTTGGCCATAAGGATAATGGGTTAATCCAGGAAAAAGCAAAATAATTTGATTAAAATAAATAATGTTATAGAACTGAGTTCATCTCTATTCCTCCATCATAGAAATGGACAACAATGACCACTTAAAAACCAATGGGAAAATTTTTTTTTTTAATAAAAATTGTACCCCACCTTCACTCGCAGAACAAATAAAAACAATCAAACAAATCACAGGAGCTAATGAACTAAGCATTACATAAAAAACAGCAAAGACCCTTTGCAGGCTAACATATTAAGCTCCTTGTGTCATTCAGATAGCTCCAAATGACTGACTTTGGCATGTTTTCCCTGGTTATATTGATTCCACTAATTTTAGGGAGAGCAAGTTATTTTAAGGCCATGAGGACAGTTGGTCCATGGGGGAGCTATGCCAAACCACAAAAGCTACAGATTCAAAGGTTGGGGAGAATGACAAATCAAACATGGCTTAAATTAATATCACATTGGTTTACTACTTAACCAGCAAACAAGTGATGCATAAGATACACAGAAGATCAAGGATACAAGCCAGGGACCCAGACACACTGATGGCTTCCTGTTTTTCACAAAAGCATACTTGAACACAGTGGACTTGGTAACCTGTAAGAATTGAAGAATCAGCTATATCAGAGGGGTGTAAACCTGTAGGCTCACTGATTTTTACCCTGATTAAGCTTCTGCTTTAAGGCACAGAGGGGAAGAGGAGCACTACAGTGCTCAAGGGTCTACACTATTATCATACAGAGAAATCCTTGATAGGCCCATGACATACTCACCTGTTCTACTTCTTTCTGTGCCAGAGGGCATACTCAAGGGTTCAGTGAGCCATCCTGGCCATGGCCTGCCATAGTGAAGGAGGGAGGAGAACTACCAGTCACCACCTTTTGAATAATTCAATAAGAGCCAGCACTTATTGAACACTTACAGTGAGCCAGGCACTGTGCTAATCACTTTGTTTTAACACATTTAATCCTCACTTTACCCAAAGTCCAACTCTCTTAGTGTATGGATCTGACTCTAGTCTGGACATGTGCCAATGAAATGGTCACAATTACTAGTTCTTCTGCACAGGATGAATTTGTCTTCAAGTTAGGGAAGTTCATTGTAGGGAAAGAACCACCAGGTTAAAATAGAACTCTTTAGATAGAGTCAGCACCAATGCGTCAGCTATATTTCACCCTCACCTTTTTACCTGCCTAACACGAGATACTCCTTCAAGGGCTAAGCCTTGAAAATCACAAAGAAATGTAAGAAAGGAAGACAGCATTTTTGAAGAAGAGCACAATAACTGGGTATTGAATGTAGAATAGATAGTACATTTGCCATTGTCTAAGCTAATCTGGAACACTTTCCCATTCCAATCATAGTTAACTGAGAGTTACCTAGGTTTATTCAGTCTTCAAAGAAGGAAAATCATTTCACTAATCACTTACCTCCCATAATTGTTTTAGTTGTTTAAACCTAGTCATCTTTCCTCCAGAGGAATGAATATCAACTGGGGGTCATTTTGCAACTACCATCAAGGACTTTTGGCAATGTCTGGAGACATGTTTGATTGTCACAGCTGAGGGCGTTGCTACTGGCATCTAGTGGGTAGAGGTCAAGGAGACTGCTAAACATCTTACAATGCACAAGACAGCCCCCCACAACAAAGAATTATCTAGCCCAGAATGTCAGTAGTGACAAGGTTGTGAAACTAAAACAATTTTTTGGCATACCGAATAGTAAACATCATAATAGAAAGAGCCCAGAGTTTGAAATCAAATGAATCTGGGTTTTAACACTGGACCCTCCAATTACTATCTGCACAACCTTGGGAGGAAAAACTCTAAAAGCCCTAGTTTTCTTATTTGTACTAGGGGACTGATAACATCTACTTCCTAAGCTTATTGTGAAGGTTAAATAATTAGGTAACATATCTAAAATGTCTAGCATATAATAGGTACATGCAAATGATAGCTACTAAATGCAATATATTGATTTACTCTATTCTCAACCAATTTATCTTCACTTAGACTCTGATGCATATTTGAAATAAATTACCACAAACTATCTTAATCCTTTATAAAATTTATGGCTTACTTATTATTATTCCTGTTATTAATATTAGTTTTTAATTTAGAAGCTTATAATGATCTGAAGAAGATTTCACTGGAAACTACACACACCTGACATGTCAGAAAGAGTAGTTGTGGGGTGAGCTACTCATTTACAAAGAATTTTGCATCAGACAAGAAAGGTAAATTGCTATATTCAACTTGAATTTTTCCCTCTTTTGGGTATTGAGACATAAATAGAAACATCCAATTTAAATTGTTGAGCCAAAGAATACAGACACAAAAGAGTACACACTGTATGATTCCATTCATGTGATTTGAGAGAAACAGGCAAAATTTGTATCTGTGGGTAAAAGTCAGGATAATGGTTACCCTGGGGAGGTGGGGTTAGTCAGTGAGAGGGACCTCAAGAGAGCCTTTACAGGACTGGTGATGCTCTGATTCTTGGTCATGGTGTAGGTTGCATTCAATTTATAAACATTCATCAAAATCTTCATTTTAGAAACATTTGAAAAAACACAGAAAAAGAACTAAAAGTCACCAAAATATAGCCAGTACTAACATTTTATTATTTTGTTGTCTTTATAATTTGTAAACACAACTAGAGTCATAGTGCAAGTGGAGTTTTATATCCCACTTTTGTCATTTATAGTTTTAAAATAATTTCCCCATGCTATAAAATATGTGTTGAAAATATGATTTATAATGCCCACATAGTATTTCATTATGTGGATGTGCCATATCTTATTTAACCAGACTCATCTGCTTGGCATTATATTGCTTCCATGTTGTTGTGCTTATAAATGATGCAGTGGTTTTAGCAATATTGCATATAAATCTATATGCATATCTCTGGTTATTCCCTGAGAATAAATTCCTCTTAGGGAAATTACTTGGTCAATAGCTATGAATAATTTAAGTTCTAGACAAATATCACCAGTTTTCTCTCTAGAAACATCCTGTGAATTTATACTTTTGCCAGCAGTATCCAAGACTACCAACTTCCCTCCACCATTTAGCCCACGTGACTGTCAGATGTGATGAACATGTACCTTACTGTGCTCTGTATTAGTTGTAGCCTCCCACCTGGAAATAATTACCCCATCTAGAAACAAGATATCTACTTCCTGTTCTTTCTTATCATAGGCCACGGCAGTGCAAGTGGAAGATTATTTTTCACACTCCCAGTTAAGGATATAAGCAGCTTCTGGAGCCTACTGCTGAAGGAGAGCTGTATTTAGTGGCCTTTGGGAAGTATTTTACTCTAATTGAAGAGAACCGTTGAGGAAACAACAATTATTATCTTGATATTTCTAAATAGATTACCAACAGGTGCAAAAAACAGTTACTCCCAATTGATTCCTAAGTCCTATTGATCCAGTGTTTGAATTGTTCATTTTGACGATGTAGAAGAAGACTGGACTCAGAATCCTAAGTTCCAAGGGTGAATTCTGTCTTCAACACTCACTGCCACTGCATGTGTGACTTCAAAAGAAATCACTATACCTGTCAGTCCTTCATTTTCTCATCTAGAAAAATTAAGGTAGAAAGGAAATTAATGCATGGCAGGTGCTGGGCTACACACATAAATATGTTGTCTCATCTAATCTCCTGAAAAAAGCAAGAGAGCGCTAGCTCAGAGGTGTTTTTGTTGTTGTTCATCTATCTAAAAGCCAAAAACCTTTGTGATATCTAAGAGACTGTTTTGAGAACTCTGGAGAACTGTGGATCTTTCTTATAATTCTTGGAGGCAGTATTCATTTTTGCCAAAGAGCACCAGGAAAGCTGATTTCTAAGAACTACTTTATTGATAAGCTGTGTGACTTTAGGCAAGCCATGTACTCCCCTGGGCCTCAGTTTTTCCCCCTCCAGAAGATAAGATGTTTGAATTATTTCTTCATGTCCTTCTATTGGATAGTCTAAACCAGGAGTTGGCAACCTCTTTCTGCAAAGTATCAGATAGCAAATATTTTAGGCTTCAGAGGACCCGTGGTCTCTGTTATAACTACTCAACTTTGCCTTTGAAAGGGGAAACAGCAGTAGGCAATATGTAAATGAATGGGCATGGCAGCATTCCAATAAAACTGTATTTACAAAACAGGAGATGGTCTGATTTGACCCATTGGCCAAGTTTGCTAACCCCTGGTCTATACTATGCAGCACTGTAGGATGTTTGTCTGTGTGTGGCAATTCTACACTCTCCCTTCTCTTTTAAACCAATACATAAAGAAATACATTTTGTACATGTCTAGTCTAAAGATGTCTCTCTGTTGAAGCAAAGTTTATTTGCTTCAATCTTTCTCTTATCATCTCAATTAAGCTGAGAATTTGGAGAAACGAATGGGTTCATTTTTGGTAGCAACTGATTAAGAACAACATTGGTTATTTAAATATATAATCATAATGAACATTATAAAGGCAGTGAGAACCTTAATGAATAAAAGTTTTATAATAGGATAGATTTTAAGTTCCTATTCTTGTTCATTTGTTATAATTTTAATGTAGCTTTAGCAAAAAGAATACACTGTAAGTCATCATGTTAATTGATTGTGTGCCCAACATCCCAGCCAATATATATACATGCATCAAAATCTACTTTGGATTACCTTTTAAATTATCAGAAGCACAAAGAGTTTCAATGAGACTTCTTCCATAAAAGAAAATATTATACAAAGAGTCAGAAGCAGAGGGGAATGCAGAGTCCTCATGTATTTCTACAGATAGTAGATAAACAAATGGCCTGCTAGGGATATTTGATTGGATTCTGAGACAGTTTCATGAAAGTGTCCTGGAGATTAGACTAAGATTAACTCTGTCACAGCTACTCAACTAAGACTTAACTTTGTGTCTGTGTAGTGTAAGCTTTCCTTATGGATGTCATGGCCATCACCGCCAATGGGGGACATTACCCTAGAACTCTTTTTTTGTTGTTTCTGTTGTTTAATTCTAGTAGCTTCTAGTGCTGAAGATGAATTGGATGCCAATGTGTTACCAAACGTTTTCATCACAGTAAGAAGTTCTTCTAAAAGCAAAAGGAAGGCTTTGGGCATATTGAAGGATTCCCCAAAAGCACACTTTACAATGTGAACTTCTAAATCAGCAAGAGTTTTGATGTTTATGTGTTCTTTTTATTTTATATTCTCATTGTTTCTTTCTCTTCCACAATGCCTTCAACTTTACTTGTTCAGTGAAATCAGTATTAGAAAATGAATTCAGAGGACATAGGCAGATGGTGAATTCACAAGGGAGTTCATGCAATTCTCTGATTCATTTAATCAATGTAGAATTATACAGGGAAAAAAAGCCCAGTATGAGCTTAAGCATATTTTGCCTTGAAGAAAGAAACAACTAAATGATTAAAAAATAAATTTGAGTAGTCCTCCATTTTCCCTGTAGAATATTTCTAATTATATTTTAGCTGAACTCTGCCATTTCCTCATCCCTGATATTTGCATTTGTCAGTCCTATATAACATTTTATCAATACTGTGCTTTTTCCTGTAATGACATTTTTCTCATGATTTTATTTGATCAGTTTTTCATAAATTTTAGAAATAAATGTGTACTTATTTTATGAACATCAGCATTAATGTACTTAGTTTTTACAGGATCCACTTTTGTTATTTTACAAATTAGAAACATAATATTGAACATGATACAAGAGAAAAGATTTTATATATATATAATCTGATGTACCGTAAAAAAAACCAGTGCCAAAAGACCTGTGTCAGTTCCAGTGGTTTTCAGTGGGGCACAATTTTGCTCCCCAGCTAAAATTTGGCAATGTCTCCAAACATTGTTGATTGTCACGACCTGGTGGTGGTGGTGATAGTGGTGCTACTGGCGTCTAATGGGTAGAAGCCAGGGTGATGCTAAGCATCCTGCAATAAACAGGACAATCCTTTACAACAAGGAAATTTCCAGTCCAAAATGTCAACAGTGCCAAGGTTAAGAAATTCTGTTCTAGTCAAAAACATGCATAAATGTCCACGTACAAATCAAGCAATTTCCGTATCAAGCCACAGACCTTTAACCTACCATGAATCTTTATGGTTATATAAGAAAGGCTCCCAGGAAAGCAATAGCTTGAAGCTTTTTCTAATGGTGTAGATTTGACTCTTGTATTACAAATACTGTAAAGTAGGGAGCCTTGCAATATATCCAAACCATCCTGTTTTTCCATGGGAAATAAACAAGAAGCTTTGGCT